>JAAAKO020049196.1:0-11290 GCA_010015015.2 Bolitophila cinerea
GGTAAGTATACTGACATGACACTGTCCGTCTGTCTGTAGGTCTGTCAGACACTAACAAATGGAAATAATAAACAAAAACAAAATAAAAATTGAATATTATTTTATACTCAAATAAATAGATTCGTAAAAGTTTAACATTTGTTCATATTTAGTTTTAGATAATGTTCGTCAAATGTGAGCGTTCGATCACTTGAATAAAAGTCGGTGAGCTCGGTGAGACATGATCGGAGTCCTTGTGAGGCAACACTGATAACAAATTCAGCTCATATCGGTCACTTGGCTCACTGAAAGTGGGTCCTGGTTGCGTCCAAAATGATTGAACGAGACGTACGACTCGTACAGAGAGAAGTGACTCGGTCATTTGAGTACCTCAAGTTAACGAGTCATTTCGAACGAATCGTTCACGAACGACACAACACTAGTACAAACAGTACACAGAGTCTGCAACTCCTCGATGTATATACAAGCAGCACATATAAATATGCTTACTGTTTACCACCAATTGGACGAATACAATATCTTCAGTGCCTATTAACGATATACGTTCCCTGCTAGTCTTGTCTCGGACCGCCCATAAAACACCACCACCCCTTTCTCTAGTGCTGTTTGCAACCAGTACAATCACATCGTAATCGCTGGCTATGCTATCCAATGAGAAGTCCCTGGTCTTTGAATTGAGCACTCGAACTTTCTGGTAATAAAGAACAAAAAACGGATTAAAATTATTATCAAAAACGTATGGCCTGTTGTTGTTTTTGCTAATTAGCAAACATGCCACTAGACATCCTTTACCGTAAGATGTGGACTCAGCATGGAGGAAACTACCCAAACGCCTAAGCAAACAGCTTCCAAAGCTGTATGAGTAGTTCCTGTGGTGGTCTGCTGGTCAAAATTCATCCAAGCAATTCGTTGAGTCTTCACTGAAATACACCGTCTAAGAGTCGAACAAATGGAATTATCGACACGAACTTTTTTACCTGTTGTTGAACTGGTTGAATCATGTTTTTAATAAGGGTTTCAATAAATAATGCTTTAAAAAAAAAAAAATTGTTATATAAAATAAAAATATAAATATCTGTCAAATCTGTCATTTATTCTGATTGTTTTGCCAAATCACCATGGATGGATATTGCGTTTAACAACACGTGCAATATTTTCTTATGACGTAAATATTACTAGCTCAGCCAAGTGCAGACCGACGGGTTTAAGCACGTTAGTTATTCCCAGGTAATCAATAAGGCATGGTAGCGGAGGAACCTCTTCAGGCGGTCAACGGTGGCGTGCCAAGTTCCAGTTAATCTAAGAGAGATACTAATTTAGTACCTTGTCTCAGGCATCAGGTGGAAAGACACTTCGGTGTCTCAAAACTAAAGCGGCATTTTGAAGCCTTAGTGAACTAATACGATATCATATATTGGTAAGTTGTCTCAGGTGGTATGGGAACTAATGAATTGGAGCGCTCCAAGTTTTATTGGGTAATCTTAACAATCATCTAAGAGGTATACAGTTCGGGTGTATAACTTACCACGGCAGCGGATGAACCTCTTTAGGAGGTCAACGGTGGCATGCATAATATTGGTTAGTATAGATTACTGGAAAACCATAGTTGGCCTACGAGCCGTCGTTATTTCAGTAGGCTGGGCAATGAGCTAATAATAACCGAATCCTATAAAACAGCTCTTATTAAAAGACGACCACAAAAACAGCTTCGGATTGGACAAATCAACGGTAACTGACAAAAACAAACTAAAATGGATAATGATTTGAGATATGCGACTAACGCAAACGTAAGAACACTTAACGCTTCAGGAACTCTTTTGACGAGAAGTTATTGTAGTAGCGTTACAAGAGGTTGTTTTACTGTGGAAATTCTTATCAGCACGTCCTAAAGCGGGTTTCTTGGTGAGTAGGAGGCTCAGGACGCTTGTCGTCGGATGGGAATGTGTGTGCTCATAATCAATGTGATACTCTCACGGAGGAGATGGAGGACAGTATAAGTATAAGTTATATAACAAACTCGAACTTTTTTACGATACTGTCCCCAAAGGTGATGTAAATGTTGTAATAGGCGACTTTAATGGAAAGATTGTCCGAGAGTTGTCTTTCTCTCCAACTATTGGCCGGCACAGTTTGCATGAAAGGAGCAGCAACAGTGGTGCCCGGACAATAGACTTTGCATCATCAAACAACCTCGTGGTGAGCAGCACCCTATTTTCAACTTAGGGATATATACAAGGGCACGTGGTAGGTTTAACAACCAAATTGAGCACGTGCTCATTTCTCGATTGTTTTTGACGTGCGGGCTTTCCGACGTTGTGAGAGATTAAGATTTTGATCATTTTAAGGTAGTAGGAAAGCTCCGCACCCAACACGACACGACACGCGGACTGAAAGGTGGAACCTCGAGAAGCTGCGTTTGAAAAAAAACGTGCCTGAAATGTCCCGGCAGTTTAAAATATTTCGCGGTCTACGGCAGGATGATGGTTTATCCATTTTTTGTTCCACGTTGCGTTAGAGAAGGTGTTTACAGAGGCCAAAGTGAACTCGCAAGTCCCGCTGTTTTCAAAGTCGTCGCAGGCAATTGCCTACCTAGCCTATATCGACGTCGTGAGACGTAGTACCATAGCAGTGAGGAGGCTTTAAGAAGTTCTCAGCTGCTATGGGACTACAAGTCAAAAGTCAAAATACTTGCTTACTTCACGACGATCACCTCGATTGATATTGGAGTACCATAACACAGCTGGGTTGTAGTGCCCATCGCATTCATCGAAGTTCCCCATTGTGCACACAATGCTAAATGCTTCTTAGAAATATACATTTCCGACTTTTTTCGTTCTCGAGATAACGGGAATTATTTATTTTATTATCGAGAATTCTAGATTTTTCGAATTTAAAAAAAAACTCTTTTTTATAAATTAATTAGATGTATCAATAGAATATATATAAAAAATGCAAACAAAAATTATTAAAAATACAAAAAATTATAATTATTTAATAAATATATTACATATTCTAATTATGTTAGTTATTTCATATCACAATTCATATCAGAAATATAAGCTAACCGTTGCCGATATTTTTAAGAACAATTTATCGTTTATTTAAATTCATTTATTACAACCTACGCTATTATTAACAATATTTTTTTGGCAGTATCAGAACCTAAACCTTATACGTCCTAGAGAATTGAAATTTAAAACATAGCTAGGTGTAAAAGAAAAACATTTTTTTTAATTCCGCATTTTTTATTTAATTACTTTACAGAGTGTCCCAAATGTATATATTTTTATTTTATTTTAATATTTACATTGAACTAAGCTCCGACAACCGATTTATATGCGGAAAACGTTTACATGCATTGAAAAGAAACCACCTGAAAGATGATGAAAAATAATTGCAATATTCGTATAGGGTGTTTCAGAAACAATAAATTCAATTTAAAAATACGAGTGGCCATAACTAGATAACTATTTCTAAATATCTAATATATCGATACCTTACCGGCAAAACGTCGTAACCAACATTTTTCACTTTTTTCATTTTATTTGATTTTTTTCAATCTTATGATGTATCACTATGTTTTGATAAAATAATAAATGTGCGTAAACATTTGTTTTTCCGAGCAATTGATTATACATTTTTTATTTATTTTTTATTTTTTTTGTGTTTCACGTGTGAAAATAAATTAAAATGTATGTGTTTTTAATAAATGTATGTATTGTGTATATAATGGTAATTTTGGTTTGGGTTGGTGCTCTTGGTTAAGAAATTATTGTGATTTTTCCGTGAAATGTGGCTGTGGGGCGAAAAAGCCACTGTTTTCTAAGCAGCACTTTCTAACAACTGCTTCATTGGGTCCAGATGGTACATGAAAACCGTCTAAGTGGATGAAAGGCAAAGAATTTTTGATAATGTTGCAATGCTTTCAAATATATGCCAGCAATACGAAAGATAATCCAGCACTGCTGATTCTAGACAACCATAACGTTACTCATTTGTCTTTTGTTTCATTAGTCGAAAAATGTAAATTGATTGTTGACACCTCATACAACTCACAAGTTGCAGCCATTGGACAAAGCTTTTTTGGGCTAGTCAAACGGGTGGCATGAAATATACCCAAAAACATTTTCAGTACACAACAAAAATTATGTGCGCATGCGCAGCATTCTCTTCTTTTTATAACAAAAACATAAAAATAGATTATGGGAGATTTTTACAAGGTATATTTCGCCTGTCACCGTGAAACGTATTTAAACGATGTAAAATTTCGTCAAAACCATCACAATCTGAATCATTCCGGATTTACCGTAAAATGAACCCCCAGAAAATTATCAATTTAAAGGATTGCATTCTTTTAAAAAAGAATTATTTTGCCTTTATTATTTTTTTTTAATGACTTTTCAGCAAACCAAAAATTGTCTCTTTCGCCCCACCTGCTGAGGCGAAAGAGCCACTTGAAAGGGTCGAGGAGAATGGCTATATCTTAGAATTTATAAAAGCTAAGAATTTGAATTATTCGATAAAGATTAGCCAAAAGATAAGGATACATTTCCATTAAAGAACGCTACTTCATATCTCTTTTAGATACTGAGATAGAGCTCAAAATGTGCAAAAGTGTCAATTATTTATTTTTTTAACATTTATAAATATACATAAATATATAAAAGCAATTGCTTAAAAAGGAGTGGTTTTCTTTTTAGATTTGATTGCAATTTCCTAATTTTTAACCGGAAAAAAGTCGATTCTAAAAAAGTACAAATAAAGTTTCTTCGTATGAAATGAAACTCACAATTCCAAAATCTCAAATAAGTAATTATGAAAAAATGCGCTCTTAAACATCCTCGAAAACTTAATGACAACAAAATAATGTCGCTTTTAGATCCTGAAAAATCTAAAACATTATTGCGGATAAGTAAAGGCAAATCTTCTTTTTTGCACTTTGCTCATTTGAAATTATTCTGGGGCACTACCGGTCCTCAAACGCTTAAAAATAATCATGGACAATTGTAAACAAACATTTTTAGACATTTAAAAAATTATATTAAAAGTTCGATAATTTGGACTCTAACAAAGTAAGACATACACAAGATACTTTTATTTATTTTAGTCGTATAACAATAAATGACTATGCATGTTTTTTCATAACAGATGGAGTTCAGTATTCATATTTTTTAATTGGGACTGCGTCTCAAGCTCGAGTTGAGGTTTCCAATCCCAATACATTTTTTTGTTTTCAATATATCTTCTTTAATTTAAGAACCATTATAATCAAGAATTATGAATAATTACTGTTTTGAAATTCCAAACATTTTTTTTAAGTCTTCGATTCTTACTGGTTTCAGTAAATTCAATGCCCTGTACCAAAAAAATGTAATAGTAGAAACTACACTATTGATGGGTAAACGGTGTCGCAATAAGAGTGCCAGATTTAATTTAAACAAAAAAACACATATTTTTTGAGCAAGTGGTGATGTAAATTGGGTTATAAATAAGACATGTTCCGATTAAGTATGGAATAGAATATCCTGCATATAACCCCCGCGGCTCTGGCGGCAGACCCTTACTATTTTCACGAAATTTTCGATGATGTTTTGGCAGATTTGCGTCTCTATCTCACCGATGAGGCGTTAAATTTTAGACTTGAGCTCAGGATTTCTTTGTGGTTTATTCGCATAGACCTGAGATTTAACAAAACTCCAGAGAAAGAAGTCGCAAAGCGGTAAATCGCAAGATCTCGGTGGCCAGCTGACATCGAAATTTCAGGAGATGATTTGGTCCGGAAATGGTTCCTTCAATAAATGGATTTTTGTAAGCGGAATGTGGAACCATATGTCGTTCAGGTCCAGTACTTGAAATTGAGGCCACAAGAACTCCGTTATCATGTTGCGGTAACACAAGCCGTTGACACTTGACAGTCACAGCATTGCCAATTAAAAAAAACGTACTAATCACACCGCCCGCCCAAAATCCGCACCAGACAGTGGCTCGTTGGGGTGCATTTGTTTCTCATGAATTTTATAAGCCCCAAGTTCGTCAATTTTGTTTGATACGAACCCGTTCAAATGAAAGTGCGCCTCATCAGTGAAGATACTTTTTTTACGCGAAGTTTGCGTGTGGTTTTAGCGTAACTTTTCCCAATTTTGTAATGGGTTTTCGTAATAATTACACATTGTTCTTTTGTGTAGCGCTCCATATTTACCAAGTCTCTAAATAGAGACCGCACCTGGTATGCCGGTAAATAGCAAATGATACGAATAACCGAATAATACGATTGGCCGAATTTTGATTAAACGATTTCCAATTAGTCAACACACAACAAACAATCCGCTGAAATGAGTGTAAAACAGTTTAATTAATTTACGTTTTTCAACTTCAAATTGCTTAATTTTTAAAAGTCATATTGAACTTCAGTAAAAAACCAAAATTTATATGTATTTGTATTGGTTTTATTGGCTGAAAGAGTATCAAAAGTCCGCCGGCTGAATTGCCCACCAAATTGCTCAACCAAATAAGCTATTCCTTTGCAGAGTTTTGTTTTGTTTATCATTATAAAAACTAATATTTATTTTTAGTTGTTTGAGCCAAACAAAAGAATTTGTTTACAATTCATTGGGACTGTCACTTTCACTCATTTTTGTAAAACTATTGCATTATTAAATTAGGAGGTATGATAGTATAGGGATTCCAAACCGGGTAACCTGTTAACCTGATTTAAAATAACCTGTTTTTATACTTGTTTTTGTCATGTTTTTTGCTTGTTTTTAACATAAAAGCATATAAAAAATTGAACCAGTTAAAAGGAATTTAAAAGATGTGATATTTATGACGCTTTTAAAATCTGTATAACAAATAAATCGATCGGCTGAAAATCTTGTATTTATTTTAAATTATATATATTTTTTTTTTGTTTAATTTTTTCATTGTTTTAAGTTTTTTTATTATATTTTGGCTTGAATATATTTCAATACTGGATTTTTAAAGTACGAGTTTTTAAAAATACGCTTGAGAACGGCTTGTTATTTCTAATCGTCGTATATTTGGTTTGCTTTTTATTTTTTACGAGCACTAAATTTTTTTGAAAAATGAAAATGAGATTTTTTTCTTATCAGTAAAATAAAACCGGTTAACCGGTTTTGTTAGAATAAAACAATAAACCGTTTTTTTAAATTTTTGATAATTTTGCAATCATCAAAATTTTGTATTCCAGAATATAGTTTTCAGTATTTTAAAATCGAGAATTTATAAAACAAAATAATATTATGTTTTTAATACAATTTATACTCTTTTGAAGATTTTTAAAATACGAGATAATTTAATGCAAGATTGTGGATCTCAGGATTTTAAGCTATTATAATAATAAATACTACATTAAATAACTTAAATAATTTGGCAAATCTTTTTTATAGTATTTTTTATACTAATTTTAAGTCTCTTGATATTTCTAAATATTCGCTTTGTAATATTCAACATACATCAACAACATCAACAACATCAACAAAAATACGATCTTTTATTTTAGGTAAGATAAAAATTCTATTAAAATAAAAAGAATAGATAGAGAGATTGTCTAAACATGTTTTAAATAATTAATTTTTGCACTGGGATCTAAAGAAAATATTTATTGGTCGATGTAAAATAGTTTTTTTGGCAAGAAATTTCCAGTAAATCATTTTTTTATGCTCAAAAATTAAAAATTGAGTAAATCTCAAAGTCTAGAGCAAATCTGAAGAATACGGTTTATGAGACAGCAACTGTATCGTATATTCAAAAGGCTTGGATGCGGTCTTACTTCTTTAAAAATGATTTTATTATTTATCATTTAGTCGATGTTTTCAATTGTTTCGCTATTCGAACCAGAATTTAGGCTAAATTAGTGATAATTTAAATATTTTAATTTCTGAGTCACTGCGGACACACATTAAATGCCCTCTTAACTAATCAAAACCTTTCTGATTTTTTGCAGAATTTACCAGTTATTCAGTGCTCCTCAATTGTGCGTTGCCGGTCGTGTCGCACGTATATAAATCCGTTCGTGACGTTCGTGGACAGCAAGAAGTGGCGCTGCAATCTTTGCTACCGTGTAAACGAGCGTAAGTGAATTCTTTACAAATAATGCTATATATTTTTTAATAATAATATTCTCTTTTTTATTAGTTCCCGACGAGTTCCAATACGATCCGGTGAGCAAGTCCTACGGAGACGTGACGCGACGTCCAGAAGTGAAGTCTAGCACAATAGAATTTATCGCACCGTCTGAGTATATGGTGAGTTATCTACATTCGAAATTAGAAAAATATATAGCATTAGCTAATCTAAATGGGATTGATTCATTCAGCTGCGTCCACCACAACCGGCCGTCTATCTTTTCCTGTTGGACGTATCCCAATTGGCCGTACAGTGTGGATACCTGGAGACGGTGTGCTCAACGCTAACCGAGAATCTGGACAATCTTCCTGGCGATGCTCGCACACGAGTCGGCTTTATAGCCTACAATAGTGCTGTGCATTTCTACGGTATCGCCGAGGGCTACAATCAGCCCCACGAGATCACCGTTGTCGATATCGAAGATCCCTTTCTTCCGTTTCCGGACAACTTGCTCATCAATTTGCTGGAATGCAAGGAATTGATTAAAAACCTTTTGGCACAGCTACCGACGCGTTACACGAACTGTTACGATGCTAATTCAGCACTTGGCGCTGCCCTACAGATTTCGTATAAATTGATGGTATTTGAAATTTAAAAATAATATGACTTTATAAAATGTAATTTTAAAATGCGATTTGGGGTTTATAGCATCAGACTGGTGGCAGAGTGACGGTGTTCCAAACGAGTTTGCCCAACATTGGTCCTGGTGCCCTGCAAGCAAGGTACGGAAACATTTTGCATAGCCATAAAGAATCAGTTTTCATTTATTTTTTCTTCTTAACAGAGAAAATCCAAATGAACGGTCTGCCAAAGATGTTCAACACCTTGGACCGGCCACGGATTTCTACAAACGACTCGCTCTGGAATGCTCTAGTCAACAGATCGCTGTCGACGTATTTCTACTGAATAGTCAATACAGTGACATGGCAACAATAAGTATGACAATTATTTTCAATATTCAAAATACCAAATATCTAAATATATAATAAAATTTTCAAGGTGGTATCAGTCAATTCAGCGGTGGCTGTCTGCATCACTTTCCCTTGTACAACAAAACGAAAACACAAAGTGTTGAGCTGTTCAAGAAAAGTCTCGAGCGCTATATCACGCGTAAGATCGGTTTTGAGTCAGTGATGCGTGTCCGGTGTACACGAGGACTGGCCATCCATACATTCCATGGTAACTTCTTTGTGCGCTCCACGGATCTACTGTCGTTGCCCAACGTCAATCCAGACGCTGGCTACGGCATGCAAATCTCGTACGAGGAGAGTTTGACAGACACGAAAACCGTTTGCTTCCAAGCGGCCGTATTGTACACGAGCAGCAAGGGTGAGCGTCGTATTCGTGTGCACACCCTGTGTCTGCCGGTTACGTCAAGTCTCTCGGATGTCATGCATTCGGCTGATTGTCAAGCAATTATCGGACTCATCTCAAAGATGGCCGTCGATCGTTCGATTAAGTCCAGCATTTCGGATGCACGTGATGCATTCATAAATGCCTGTGTGGATGTGTTTAGTGCCTTCCGGGTAGCACAGAATCTGCCACAAGGATCACAGGGACATTTAATTGCACCGACGAATCTGTCGCTGTTGCCGTTGTACATGATGGCACTGTTGAAACACATTGCATTCCGGACCGGTACGAGCACCAGACTGGACGATCGTGTGTCGGCGATGTGTGAACTTAAGTCGCTGCCCTTGGAACAGTTGATCCGGAACATTTATCCGGACTTCTATTTGTTGGATAGCCTGTTTTATGGTTCAACGAATGGCGATAGTGACGTTGATAAACCGTTGCCACCGATTCTACAGTTGTCCGCCGAAAAGTGGGTTTTCGGGAATGTTTGTATGTGTGAAATGTATACTAATTTACGGATTTTTTTTCAGATTGGACTCTCGTTGCGTATTTATGCTGGACACCGGACCAAATGTGCTCATTCTCATTGGCTCAAATGTGCCGCTGAATATATTGGAAAACGTATTTGGTAAGTATTCGATTTTAAACCGTATTACCACCAGGGCAGTGACTGAGTCGCTTTTATAAGGACTGAGATCAAGAAAACCTAACTTTAAATTGGCCCTAACTTTGAAATCCCTTATCCAATTATAAAAACCAAACAGTTTTAATAAGCTAATTTAATTTCTGATTAAATAAGTGAACACAAATAATTTGATTATTTTGTTTGTAGAAATCTGCCAGCTTATCCGGTAACCATACCATTAGCGCCTTAATGGTGGCTTCTGGGAACTTCTAGCTGACTGAATTCCATTTATTTCTCAAATCTGTCTCATCTTTGGCTTCCTTCTTTTTTTCCTTCAATTTTGTTTTGGTCAGAGCCAATAATCTCTTAACAGGCCAAAGCCCTGGACAATTTGGTGGGTTGGCTTCCTTTGGCACTATTTCGATCTTATTGTCTTTGCACCATTTGAGGGACACTTTGCTGTAAAGGCATAATGCTAGATAAAGCCAAAAAAAAGTTAGAATATCTGTGTTTTCTAATAAGCAGCAATCTTTTCTGGAGGCACTTTTTCACATAAATTTCACCATAAATAGTGCCAGTTGCTACGTAGCTCTCGACTTTTCCTCGTTCTTTTGCGGTATAATACTCCTGACCTGGCAATTGGGATAATCTTGGCAATACATAAGTTTCAGCGTCCATAAAACAGCAATCGAATTTGAGGAAAAAATCTGACTTCAACTATTTAGCTCGGCGCTGTGCTTCCAGGTTCTTTGTGGAATTCCTCTCAGGTATACTGACTGTACTTTGTAAATCTTAGGGCCCGCAGCTGATTTGATTTGCAAACTAATTACTCGCTGCATCTTGCTTTTGCCGACAATTTCCGATTCGACAGCCTTGGATTCTTCTCTAACAAAGCAACGATTTTCTTCGATTTCTGTGGGCATATGAAACCTGTTTTTCTTGCAGAATCGATTTTCCTGGCAATGTTCAAGTCTCTATCAAATTCCTTTAGAACATTTGATACCGTTTTTTAAGAATCTTTTGCCTTATTGAAATGGTTTTCTGACTAAGCGGTTTTTCTTTAGAAATCGAACAATTGATTCGCGTTTTTTCGGCGGCATGAAATAGACCCCAAAACATTTTCAGTATACAACAACAATCATGTGCTGCGCAAGCGCAGCACTC
>JAAAKO020049207.1:0-11290 GCA_010015015.2 Bolitophila cinerea
TATTTCGAGATTTTATAAATTGTGTCAAACTTCGTAACGCGAGAATCAAAAAGAAATATTTTTCAAAATTGTCTACGATTTTCTATTCTCTAGTAAATTTTATTATAATTTTTGCTAGTTTTTGCTACCAATCTGTTTATTTTTGGCTTTGCATAAAAAGCATAATATTAACAAAAAAGGGAAAGACAAGCAAATCATAGCTTTGTAAACAGTAATTTAATATAACGCGCTGACAAATTTTATTTTATTGAAAACAAAAATATCAAATACAGCAAAAAGAATAAAATTGTAAGCAAAATTCTTAAAGGAAATTAAAAATTATTTATAAAAAATTAAAAAGGGGATAAAAAGGAGTAAAAGCTGAAGAAATGGTTCGATTTTTCTCTATAGTTTGCCAACATTTTTTTTTCATTCAAATAAACGTTAGGCCTATGTGCCTTATGTCCATTTCATATGGCACATGGGCCTAATGTCTGTTTTTGTTTGGTCCTTTTCGTTTCGAAAAAGGCCCATGTGCTTTATGTCCGTTTCAACCATACATACGACCCATGGGCCTTTTGTCAACTTTTTCTTTGCGTTGTATTAATCTAAATTTATTAGTCATATTTTTGCTATAATTAATAAAAATATACTTTAAATTTGTGTAATATATAAATTTTTAATTATACAATATTTATACACTGTATTATCTTTAGATTAAATAAGATTATTGTTAAACAAAATATATCTTTATGAGTTTTCTGTTTTAGATTTTTTAGACATTGAATGGAATCCATATTCTTTGAATCCACATATATTTAAATTCAGAAGGCATTTTATAGTAGATACAAACAATAAAACACACACATTACTTAAAAAAAATAATAACATGATAAACTCGAGTACAACAGTACACATACAACAACAAAATCAGGTGAATCCTCCCCCAAAAGCGTATTCAATTTCAATTATTATTCGTTTCAATACCACCTTGCACCCCGTCCATTGTCAGCACACTCTTCACACAAACCACTTGTACACACGCAATGTTCTCAAGCACATCTGTCCGAACACCGAGAGAAAATCGAAAAACTTTTCCCGTTGAAACACAGTGGAGTGGCGCACTCGGCATCGTCGCGTGTTTACTTTTCATCAGCCCAATAAATAAAACATTAAACGAAATAATGTTAATGACCCACATCTGTTACACGATCTCGAGAAAAACTCTCTCTCTCTCAATATATAGTATACACACACACACACGAAAGTATATGTTATGTCTCAATTTTCTTAGAAGTGCGATGAGGCGCGACGGGCGGTGCGGCGCTGGCGCCTCGTGCTCAGCACTCGGAATTTTATGTTTGCGTTTCGCTTTGTTCAGAATAAGTTTTTGATCTCTCTCATTATTCATGAGGTGTTGGATATTTTATTATGTACTAAATATAGAGTATATATAGGACATATACTTTTTATATGTGTTTGTGTTGTATATATGTCACAGTCGGTGTGTATGTATATGTGTGTCTGCGGAAAAATCTCATTGAAAATGAATTGACGTCAACAGGTATAAATGCCGCTTTTAGCTAGCGAGAACCCTTCGACTTTACTTAACTGATCAACTTATCGGGAGCACAATCAATCAATCAAGGGCTAAATTTTATGCGTCTTTGAACGCTTTTCCTTTCACAGGCATATTACACCATACACACACACACTCACTTGCTAGCAGCACCAGCGCAGGGTTTGGGGGTGGTGCGGGAGGCAAGCAATTTCCATGTGAATACACATAGAAACTTGCTGCATATGTGTATACTATATATATACTGTTAGAATAAATGTGTGTATACTACATGTTTAATGTGTATGAAGGGGTGGGGTGGCATGAGGGTAGGTTATTCTTGAAGAATACGACTACACGCTCGCAGGCAGTGCGAATTCAGTTTGAGCACACACACACACACACACACACACCAGTCCATTTATGTTAGCTGGGTGGGAAATGAAATCTACGCTAGTGTGGTGTTAGTATTGGGCAAACGAGAGGGGTACGGGGTCTCGAGTGGGTAAACGCGGCAGTATAAACTGGCTTTCCGTATACGCACGAATTAATTATTTATTGGATCAATCATTCTCGTTTATGCGCGTGATTTCAATGCAACATATATAATATAATAGATAAGTGTGAATTAATTAAATGTTGAATATCAAAACCGATATATTGTTGCGCTACCATTATGTATACACAAAGTATGTGGTGCATATCCTACGGCTTATAATGTCTATATGTATATTTATGTTGTTCCGCTTTATTGTGAATACACATTAACACACACACACACACATAAACACAAAGGCATTCAATTGATTAATTATTCCACATGAACGGACTATTTATGCTTAAACATAAAAGCATTGCACAAAGTTCACGTGATCGGTTCGTGTGAATTGTAATTGTATATTATGTTTATATAATTTTAACTATCCAACATTATTATTTATGTATGTATGTTATCTATGTGAATTCTTGTTCTAACAATATAAATATAACATATTATATAGAATATACAAAGAACTCAGGACGGTACAGGTGTTCGTGCACAACTTCGTCGTTCACCCTCACCCCCGCGGTGCAAACTATACACTGCACACACAAGCTCAAACAATACAGCAAAAAAAAAATCCCGCATTTTTCAGTAATCAATTAAAAACTTTTACCGTCTAGAAATTATTGTATTTTTTCTTGCAATTTAAATATAAAAAAACCGGTGTAACTTTTCTTGGGCTTATTTTGGTATATGTATATGAGTCTTGTTGTTGTTGCCCGTTCCAAAGTTCCACCGAGCGCGCGGCAACGACGTGGCGGCGGCGGCGGCAGCGTATAATATAATTTTCTTTGCTAATTAAAACACTTTGCATTGCGCAGCGCCCCGGTAAGCGTATAATAAAAGCAGCAAGAGAAAAACTTTTTTGACGGTACTATACTGCCCCCCGTTAGCAAAGAGACGAGAATTTTATATTTTTTAAATAATTTATTTAGCATTGCGGATTTTGTACGGTCTCCAGGGTGAAAGTCAGCTTTTGTTTGAAATGACTGTAGATGAGGTTTTTTTGCAGAGGTGTCCCAAATGTAGCGCAGCGGATCAGCAGGTGCCATGGTGCAGCACTGTCACAATTCGCAATGGTTTATGGAAACATTATTTTACTGCATTTTTATCGATCTGCATATTTTGAATTCATAAGTTAATTTACTGATGTCTTGCATTTCTTCGGTTGTCAGGAAAGTCTAAAAATATCCAACAGTTCACCAGTTGGGCATAGTGATTGAAAGCGCTAAGTAGAAAGATATTGTCTTTTGCAAACACGAAATGAAAACAAGAAGAGGTAAAAAACGCCTGTAGCCTACTTCGTAGGAAGTGCTCTTATTTGCAGCTACTTGCAACGTGTGCATGTAAAACAAATAAAACGCAACACTAATATGTGACAATTTCAAAAACTTTTTTTTTTATTATTTAATTTTGTATAAAAGAAAAAAACAATAAAGTAAGATTTTTATTTAACAACTTTTGTGGTAAGTTCAAAACTAGGGCACAAAAGTTGTAAAACAAAAATATATTTGGCATTTAAAAAAAAAGGCGCATTGAACTAAAATATATAAAATTGGAAAAAATAAACCAATGATATTTATTTAAAAATAATATTATATTTTATTATGACATTTCAAATTAAATTAAAAAGTAACTTTCACTTTTAAAAAATAAAATCTAATTTAAATTTATAATTTAGTTTTTTTATAAGTGTAATTTTTTTTAAAATAAAAAAAAACTGTTATCCAAAATTAAATTATAACCATTTATTATATTGCTTTTAAATCGACCCATCCTAGTGTGCATGTGCTCATTTTGAAAGTGTGGCTGTAAGCCTAAAAAACAGCCATTTCATTAATTATTAAAAAATGCGTTACTTGGTTTGGTGTTTATGTTATACTTCTATCTAATGGTTCTAAATAGGTTTGGCGAAAAATGATTTGCCTTTTAATTCTGCTCGAAAGAATATCCTGATTTTATCAGAATATGACGCAAAAGATCATACAATTTAATAAAGCTACTAACATTTTAAAATAGCTATAAATACACTGGATATTATTATATTCTAAATGGTTTAACTATGTAGTTCTGTAAGCGCAGGTTTAGCCTTTCGTTGTGACCATTTTAAACGTCCACTTTCATTTAATATTTGTCGAATTCGTCGAGAAACTGGTAACTGCAAATCATTTTTAATTCATGATGAGTTCATCTTTTTGTTGTTACAGAAGTGATAACATTTTGTTTATATCTTTTTGATAACTTAGGTTTAGGTCCAGTTCTCTTAACGGATTTTTTATCCAATTTCAATAAAATATTAATAAGGAGTTTGATCTGCCTAGCCTTTTTGCCACTTGCAATGTGTGACTGCAACGAAAACTTCCTGCAAGATCTTTTCTTGCACCTTGAGTAAACTAACTACGCATTGAGAATGAAATAATAAATGCTTGGGAGTTGGAGCAACCGACCAACTAAGGATAAATGTAGTGTTTCCATCCGACCATAATATAATATGTAAGAGATCCTAAAGATAAAGGTTCGGATCCAGAAAATCCTGAACTACAAATTCCTAAGAAAAAAACATATTAATTATTATTCCAAATCCAAATACCAATCCAAATTAGAGCAACCAAAAAATCCCAAAAACATACTTTAAGTTTAAAAAATGAATAAAAAATCTAAAATCATTATTATTAGTAGTACATAAATACATAATAAAAAATTATTCAACAGTAACGGATTTGACTTGTCCTAAAATGTATGTGCTTTGTTTAGTCTGAAGTCTGAACCTATTTTTCTCTAAATTTTATTGTAAAAACCCAGGCTGAAGTTTACTGTAACCTGTAACTTTTCAAACACAGTTTAATTAAGGATGTAGGGGAGATCCCTATTACAAAAATCGTAATCGGGATGATTTTTGGATATCTTGAAGCTGTTTATTCAAATTACGGTAAATCCGAGAAGAAATTCAACACAACAAAAAAATTCAGGTTTTTTGAAAAAAACGGTTTATTAAATAACGATGAGTGTGGGTATAGTTTCAGAGGTATTATATTAATATCATTTGAATATTAATTATGCCGTAGAAAAGTGATCTTAATCATCAAAAAAAAATGTTGATAAATGATTATCATAGACTAAAAAAATCCTTAAAAAATAATTGTAAACATTATTCTACGATAAATATGTTATGACACTTGAATTGTTTTATAGTAAATTGCTTAAAACAGAGGTAAACCCGTTCTCTAACTTAAAATAATATAAAAAAACAAAAAAAAAAATTTTCCTTGTTCACTACTCTTAAGTTTGTGGAAAATTTAAAATTCGCTCGGGTTACGCTTAGACAGTTAAAGGTTACCCTGAGGTTTGAAGGCATTTTGAAAAGATAGAATATTTTAAATTCAGTGTAAAATTTCAATGTTCCTATTAACCCATTTCGACTGCTGTTAGATTAATTTTACTTTTTTTATTGAGAGATTGAAGTGTTTTTTACAAAAAAAACATAATATTGGATATTTAACACATAAAACCGATTTCGCATTTGGTTCTACATACACATTTTCAAAAAAACAATTTAAACAAGAAAAGTTAAAAAAATATTTTAAAATCTTCAACATTTTTTTTAAGTTGTTTTTTTTTGTCGAAAGATCTATTTCCGGTATATAGGAGTATATACCAAAGAAAGGTAAAAAAGAGGATTTCACTCAGATACAAATCCTTAAAATCTGTAATAATAAGACTAATATATAATTAAAATAAATATTTGGTACGAATTGATTGTTTATTTCAATATTTAAAAATTGTTTAGAAATATGTGGCTTGTGGTCTGCGATCCATTCTAAGGCCTAAAATAGGCCCGTGGACAGGCCTGCTCTAAAGTATCATTGATTTTTACTAAAAACAAACAAATTTTAAGTTAGCCGGTGACAGGCAAAATATACCTAGTAAAAATCTCCCATAATATCTTTTACTCGAGGAGTAAGTTCAGCATTTGTATTCTAAATAGACCAAAATCAAACTTTAATTTCAAACATTCATTTGTCAGACTTTATGCGGGCTTTTGTAAAACTGGTGCATTCAATTAGGAGGTGACCTCGCTGCACTTCCTCATTGAATGCACCCGTTTGTCACTGGTGTTGTATGCTTCCCACATTGGGGCTATTGTTTGGTGATACATGTTGCCATATGGCTGACCCTTGTATGTCCGATGACTAGTTGATTTTTGGCGTGTAAGATGCTTGTAAATAGTATATCTATCTCCAGGTAATTTGTTGGAAGATGGAAGATGAAAAACTTTGCTAGCGGTATGCCATGCGTCTTGGAGGCTTATTTTGTCTTGGTCTACATTATCTTTTAGTTCGTACAGCGGTATCCTAATGTGGCTATCTTCTTATCATGTTAATAAAAAAGGTTCATGTTTAGTGGATTTGGCGGATCCAGAGGGGGCACATGGGAACATGTCCTCCCCCAGAAAACAGTAAATACATTAAAAAAACTTTGTAACCTCTAATCCTTTGTAGGCATTTTTTTTTTAATTATTAATTTGTTGGTAAAAAAAAAAGTTTGGTGACAAAAAAAATATATATTGTAATAAAAATAATTTACTAATGGTAAGACAAATTAATTAAAAGTAGCCCAAAAAGGTTTTATTAATACCGTAAATTTAATTTCGTATTTAGGTAGATAAATAGATTTAGATGCAAAAGGAATAAATTTCTGTTTTTTTCTTCAAAATTTTTCAAATTTTGAATTTTAAATTCTAGTTTACAAAGTTATAAACATTTAAAAAAAAAACACTATATCCGTTAACAGGTAAAGCTTAATTTTGTAAAACATAATTTTGAAAAAAAAAAACAGAATTTTGTACTGATCCCTAAAAATATTATTAAAATACCCAATTTATTGACGTTCGCAAACACTTCGTTACAATATGTATAATATTTTCTAATTCTGCCTATGCTTCTGATCGACGGAGATGATAATTTAAAAAAACAAGAATAATCTATAAAAAGTATGATTTGTCATGCTTCAAGGTCATTTCGCAAAGAGTGTAATACCTATTGTTTTCGAGCTGCAATTTCTCTTGTACAACAATTACGACGATCAACATGTATTGTGCCACATTGTTTATAGAATTCGCAATTGCCGGTTAGCATGATGGTAGCAGATGATGGTATATTTGTTCCGAGGTTGAATTTGATTTGCAAAGGGTTAAATTTGGAATGCAAAATATGCATTATGCTACCTGATCAAATTGTGTGACTTTGTTATAAAAGTTTTAAAAAATATGGGTCATACAGCATTTTTGTAATAACAACTGCATTATTATATACTAATTACTCTTTCCAAATTTATTTTAAAATATTATTATTTTGTGCATAAAAATATTTATATATATTTAATTTCAGCTCATATGAATACAAAATGGATGCAGGGGAAAATTAAAAAAATTAATTCTGAATTTTATTTAAAAAATAAAATTCTATTCTATTATATTATTTATATTATATCAAGGAGTTTTAAACGATTAAAGGTCAATTATAAATGTGTTAAAATGGCAGCAAAAATTATAATGATATATCCTTTAAAGTGTAGAATGTTAATATTGTTATTAGAGATAAAAATGTAAATACATATTTGTCTGAGTACAATTGAAACTTTCCAATTAAATGAGTCCAATCTTTTGCCTATTTTGCATATTGAAAGATTTTAAAGGCATATTTTATTTTTTTAATATATTTTTTTATAATTATATAAATAAAGTTTGGCCAAAAAACATCAAAATTATAACAAAAATACAATATTGTCACACAATATGACAAAGTCGTGATAAAAAAAACATTAAATGTCATCAATTAAAAGGTTTTATTTTATGATGCATATTTAAAGTTTTTTTTACAACGAGATTTCAGGCTCCAAAATATTAACAAAGAACAATGTTTTGAAATTTGATTATTTTTTTGTTATTGTTTACATATATTTATGACATAAAGAGAGAAAGAAAAAATATGAAAGAGAGAGAGAGAAAGGTAGAGGGAGAGAGACAAATATAGAGAGATTGAAAGAGATAGAGATATTGATAGAGAGACGGAGAGATAGAGAGAGTATATTCTCATGAAGAAAATTTAAGAAAATATATAACATATATAAATGTATTTATATTTATATATAAATAAAGTGTGATTACAAAAAACTTAAAATCACAACACAAATTATTGAAAAATTACAAATTCCATCAATTCATCAATATCCAGGTAAATCATCATATAGCAACATTCTTGTTTTCATATTTGGACAATAATCTAATCCAATATTCATGGTTCAAATATCATAGTCCAAAAGCGGTGCGCATGTATTAAATTATTGCCGCCTCCCAAGTATTAATTAACGTCTGGGTTACACATGTTGTAACCTGTGCTGGGGCCACAGCCTGCGAAATGTTTCCGATTACAGGATAAATCAAATTATTATAGAGAATGACATCGACATATTTATACATACGAGTATATACAGAAATACAAGTATACACGCATATTGTGGTATGCATAATCTACTCTTTACAACACAAAATGCATCGTGCATCATGCATTACGTGCATTATATGCATTATATGCATTATGTGCATTATGTGCATTATGTGCAATATACGCTCTAGTTTAATGACGAAACACCGAACATCGCAGGACCTACGTTAAAATGCAGCACACTTTCAATTTCAAGGCCGCAACTCCGGTTGCATGTACCGGTACTGTACAGACAAACACACTGATAAACACTCGACGAACAGTGCCAAAAACAAACAACTTATAAACACTTCAAAACACCGGCCAGACGAGAGTGCAGTGGAAATTCCTTAGAGAAAACGCGTACACGCAATTTAAAATTCGCGTGTTTTTCTATATTTCTGTATGTGTGTGTATATGTATATTTATGTTTCGAACGCAGCGACAGGCTAAAAACCAACGCAACACGACACGAGTATACCACACACCAAAGCCGGTTGAGCACTGAAACTATGATTGCTGTTAACGGCCGCTCCGAGGCGTTGCTTCCATAACGCCTCTGCCGCGCGCTGCTGTATGCCGCGTTGCGCCGCATCGAATGTATATTCATTCTCTCTATACAAGCGTATATATAGATACATACGCAGAGTCGATGTAATGTACCGGCGCGATGCCGACAACGACGACGACGACGAATACTATACGACGACGCCGATTCCACCGCTGACGCCGCGACGCAACCACAGGGGCGGAGCTTTTGCTTTAAATGGGAGGCGCCCGTGGCGTGTTCAATGTTCAATGAAAAACGAACATAGGAAAATTTACAAATCTACAGACCACATTGAATACAAGGAAAATGCATTTGAAATTTGATTGCTTTGAGAACGATGATCCATCTAGTATTTTTTAAATGCAGGTGTTTGACGTACACCGATAGCCCCTGCAGTTGTTTACGCGTTGTATCGCAGCGGCTGCACTGTATCGTTGTACTGCTGCGGCGAGCACGAGCGCGTAGCGTTGTGTGTTGGGAGCTGCCGGGGGTGAGCAATTGAGCATCCAGCGCACGTGGTTGTTACACGACCCGTTCCACTTGTTTCTGTTTCTATTTCGTTTTATATGAAAGCTTTTATACACTTGTACACAACATCAACACATAAATATGTCCCTTCTGCAACGCAAATAGTATCCTCTCTCTGCAGTGGTGTTTTGTGTGTGTTATTTGTGTATGTGTGTGTGTGCGTGTATATGTGCGAAAGCTTCGCTATATGCATACAATACAATCATGGGACTATGGTAAGCTCAAAACCACAGTACTATATATATGTATATATACGAATACAGTTCTATCTGTAGAGTGCAAAGTGAATTATTATCGTGTTTCTATTTCAAAACTTATATTCAACATATATATAGTACTCATAATGAAAATACCTATATATGCACCCGCAAGAGGGCTAAGGTGACAGGGGAGGATACACACCCAACGATTGCGCATAATTCGTTCCTATTTATTTGTGCACAGAAAAATAACGGCGTATACTTTGACTTAATGTGCTTTTAACACCTTTGCAGAGCGCGTACGGTGCGCTATTGCATTTTAAGCGCCCGGTAGCTTTTTCAAATGCGCGAAGCTTAATCGCGTTGCGGAAACTCCCAGCGGCGCGCTATACACGCGGAGAGGAAATGCACCATTAAGCGCAAAGCTTGCTTTTCACTGCAATGATGATTTGGTACATTATATATATATTTATATATATGTTTTGACGGATGTGCGATGATTTCGAACTCCTTCCCACGCAACCAACGTGCGGTACCCAAAATCGAGCACATGCGATAAACTCCGCGTGTTTTGACTAAGATGGATAGAGCAATTTGTGCACGCTGGGCCCTCCGCTTATTTTCGGGCAGGTTGGCGAGGAAAATGTATACAGTTTTTGTGATTTGCGAATGAGTGAGATGCGAAGCTTTTTCGTGCGGTAATTAATTGTGTGTATAAACGCTTATCGGATGCCTCTGGTTTAGTGGTGCGTATATTTTAAAATTATTAAAAATGTTTCTGCCACTCTGAAAAGGTATACGGCAAGATTTATGGATGTATGTGTTTTTGTATGTTTCAATCTTACAGAAAAAGTACAGAAAATTAATAACGACAAACAGTCAACAATCACGGCTGTCCAACCCAAATCCCTCCACGGGTTATGTTAAGCCTTAAAATTGGTCACAAGCTGCGCAATAAAACACTATTAAAACAATCTAAAATAGATAATCAAATTCGATCCAAATTTTTGTTTACTTAAATATTTGTTTATATTTGGTTGTATCTCATATTAATCAATATTCCGATCTGAAATAGAAAGACTTTTTAAAATATATATATATATATATAGATGCAAAAACGGGTTTTCACTCTGTCCTTAAAAGGTTTTAATTCAGAAATACTTTGTAATTATTATTATTCTATCTGCAAATACACGTGAATAGGACAACCAAAAATGAGCGCTAAAAATATCATTTTTAACGCATAAAATATCGTTTTAAGCCTTAAAATATGCTATAATAATACATTATAAATAATAATAATAATTTATACCAAAAAAAATATAAAAAAAACATAATTCATATTTAAATTATATATTCAAAATTTAACTAGATACTAGGTCGGCTGAAAAGTTCGTATCGTTTCTATGAGAGGGCGCCACTAGTACAAAATCCATTTTGTTTTCATAT
>JAAAKO020049218.1:0-11289 GCA_010015015.2 Bolitophila cinerea
AAACACGCGAAGCTCAAATGTTATGTACGCGCTTGCGGATGCCATCAGATATTTTTGATAACAAAATTATTAAAAAAGACTATTAACTACTGCATAATTTTATTGGTTATTTATATTTTACCGCGCGTTATTTTGCAAAGCTAGCGACAATTTCATGCGTTGCTAAGCGAGAATTCGCAAGAATCCCTACACGGACCAGTTAACCGTTTCTTAGAAAGCAGGTTCTTATATTTGTAATGGTTTTCAATTTTTGTAAGTAAAAATATTCTTAAAATTCAAAAACATATTCAAAACTATTGAGGATGCCCCAGAGTTTCATGAATTTCATAAAAAGACTAATACATTTAAAAAGACCCAGACCGGTTGAAAAGACCGGTCCGTTTATAAACTACCGGTCCGTATACATAGATAGAACTGTTTTAAAACGACAGGTTTGAGTAAAAAGATTGATCCGTTTAAAAAGATCAAAAACTGGTCCGGATTAACTGGTCCGGCCTTTTTTTCTAAAACCGGTTAACTGGTTTTGAAGTTTTTCAATTATTGTAAGAACAGATTATTACAAAAATGTATATATTTATAAATTTATAAATTTTGCATTTTCATGGAATTCATAAAAATACGTATTGTTAAAAAGATCGGTCCCTTTAAAAAGACCGCCTGTTTAAAAATTACTTGTCCGTATAAATAGACTGTTTAAAAAGACCGGTCCGTTTTTAAAAACGGTCCGTATCTAAAAACTGGTCCAGACATGGTAACATTTATTTAAACCGGATTACTGGTCTTATAGTTTTTTTTTAAATTTTTGTAAGTAAAAAAAGATTTCGACTAATAAAAACATAACATAACATAACATTTTCGCCAATTATTAATTTGTTTTTTTATTTTTATTTTTAACTCAAGTTTCTTCTACACTTTTTTTTTGAGCATTTCTCAAGTTGGGCCACAAAAAGGTCCTATTTGCAAATTTGGGCTGCTGGTAAAAAAAGTTCAGGAACCACTGATCTAGGCAACAGTTTGAGCTTTTTTGCTAGTTTTTTTTTTGCGAGTTTAAAGTCGTAGGCGCTTTGGTCAACCACAAAAAGCTATGTGGATTTCAAGCAAAATTCTCGTTAACTTATTTTTGTTTGATATTATATGAACCTGTGATTTTTAGCGGTTACGTTTTTTAGCACTAACGAGCTTTTGAGCTTATGAATGTTGGCGCATTGGAACCGCTCTTCTTTTTACTATACTTTTTCGATAGATAATTGATATTTTCATATATAATGAAATGCTACTGTTTTTTCAAAGTTGAGATTTAAGATATTAATTATTTTATGTTTTCTAATTAAAGCTCTGTTAAGAATACGCTAGTTAAGATAAATAAAGAAAATAACTATTTCGGACTTGAAATGTGACAGGAAAACATGATTTTATTTATTCCTTTTTTTCTAAACTCAAACTATTTTCAATTCATCGAGCAATGTTTTATTGAATGTAGTTGTCTATTGCTTAAGTTTTCTGAAAATTCTAACAGAAAATATTGTGTTATTCATAGACATTTAGTCGAAAATAATTTTAAAAAAATCGTTTAGTTAATTTGAATTCATTTTCTCACTATGCTTTTCTTAGCTCTTCACAAAATGGCTACACAGCAAACTGGAAAACATATACATATAAATATTATGAGTAAATTTCATTTTATTTGAAAGGTTCGTAAACTGATGAAAATAATATATTCATTAAAATTTGAATACAAAAAGTGTATATAAGCTCCAGCCGACCCCTTCCCCGCTACACCTTTTCGCAGTGCTTGACAATATGCTATATCCTTCATAAAATAACAAACACACACACACACATACAACAACAACAATAACATTAATATCAGAGAAGCGAAGTGAACATAAAAACAAGGAAATTCATTAAGAGTGTGAATTTTCATATAAATGAAAAGCCACGTTTATATTTTATGTATATATATATATATATATTTATTCATTTAGGAGGTATACATAATTTATGTGACTCGGCTGTTTCGCGGCATATGCAAAACGCAAGCGAACAATATAAAATATATTTATGTGTGTGTGTGTGTGTGTGAGTATTATATTTAATTAATGATTGTTATTTTGCACCGACACCTTTGACAATACAAGTCATACACACACACACACATCGTCTCGTATATACGAGCTCGAGCATATAAGGAAAACACAACAAAAACACCCCCGCGCACATTTAGCAAATTTACCCACCGAAGTTGTGTATGGGATCGCTCGTCAAACACGCCAAAGCCACCTTTTAACCCTTTGCGTTTATATAATATACACTTTATACTTATATACGAGAATGTTAGTGTGTGTGTACGTACACTTAGGGCACATAACATAATTTTAATACACAAAACACTATATTAAGCTATTGTTTCGAGGAAAACGACTAAATACACGCATCCATACACAACACATATAGCAAATACAAATTATGTGTGTATATGTGTACGTTTGTGTGAGTGTGGGTGTGAGTATGAGTGTATACCGTATACCTATTGAATATGAAAATATATGGGAAAAGTTTTCCGAGCAGAGCCCTATACAAATATAGGGTGGCTCGAGTGGTGCGGAGCCCCGCAGGACTCCATTATTTTTGAACGCACCGGATTTATATATACAAAGTACAATACTTTTGCCAATACAATACGAAAAGTACTCGTGTTTTTTGCGATATATTAAGTATACGAGTTCATTTAGAGATTTAATGGGTTCTCTGGTGGAATTGTTCCAATACTATGGCTTTGGATCTTGGATACAGCACAACTGCCAGAAAAAAGTTGTAAGCCAATTTTGTTTTTTTGATGGTCAGGCAAAATAAATAGTATTTACTTAATCGGAATAACGTTTTTGAACTTAATTTTTTGTCATTAGTACACCCGGAATTAGTTTTTCACGATTACACATCGACAATAACCTTTTTGTCCTTCAATTTTCGAAGAACAAATAAATTATGAATAACTTTTTATATATTTACTTTTTTGAGAATAACCTATTTTGACATTCATTCAAATGCAAAGACGGAATTAATTCCCTTGAAATGCAAGGGAATTAACGCACTGGAGAACAGAAGTTGTTACCGCGCGCCCGTTTTTTTTAACAAAACCAAAAATCTATAATTTAAACACCGTCCCCTTAAAAAGGAGATAGGCGAAATAACAGTTTTTGCAAATTATTAATACATTTACAGTTCCAGCGAGTTAATTCCGCCATTGCAGTTCCAGGAAATTAATTCCGCCGTTGCAATTCCAGCGATTTAATGACTAAATATCTAATCTAAAAACAGCAAATATAAAAAAATGTTCGTAAATAATCGTAATGACAGCAAAACTAATTTTGCTTTTTTGTTCTGATAAAGCTAATTTCGGAAATGCTAATGACAAAAATATTTCTGAATTAATGAATTTAAAAAAAATCCTTAAATAAATAATTCCTGACACCATTTTTTAGAGATGTTAGGTATTTTGAGTTAACGTATGGTTTTAAATGAGCTAAATCATCAAAACTATTAAATTTTCGGGCGATTGAAAAAACAAGTTTTAATTTAATTACAGCCCAATAAAGTCGATCAAAGTGGCCTAGTTAGGCTAACTCATGTCCGTACGGATCATACCATTTTTATAGTCCGTACCCTAAGGGTTTAGAAGGTTGTTATTGATTCTTAAATCCGTAGTAGCTTGATTTAATTATATCTCACTGATCGTAGACAATATTACAAAAAAATGCCATAAAAAATGTCATGAAAAATGTCATAAAAAATGTCACAAAAATTACTGAATTTAATATTAATCAAATTACTATTTTTTTAACTAACCAATCAGTGATTTTTTTATATGAAACAAAAAGTGTCCTTTGAATAAAAAAAAATATTATATGTTGTTACTCAATCACCTATATTCACATTCAAATTTAAGCAACTTTAACGATTATAGGATTTTAGAAATCACTTTTTACATGAGTTGTCATGGCGACAAAATCCTAAAATTTATAAAATTTTGAGTGTGAACCACTGGCGGATCCAGTGGTTCACACTCCCCCTTAAGAAAAATGTTATCAATTACAAATATTACATTTTTATTTTATGGGTACATAAATATTTTCAAGTGCCGATTACACTCGGTTTGAATTCCGGATCTGATCCATACATAATTTAAATTTTGTCTCAATAGAAATTTATTTAAAAAACAAAGTTTGTTCTCTAATTAAAATAAATTCCAGGTAAACTTAAAGCTTTATCAAGTTAAAGGACATGAGAATTAAACATAGCTAAAAAATCCCTATTTTGCAAAATATTGAGGCATTGTTGTTGTTTAGGTTGATTAGCTAAATAAGGAAGTTGAGATTATTCAGGTTTTTTGGATTAGGGACCTTATAAACCTAAAGAAAAAACTTGTAATGCGGAGTTTTTTTTAGAATTAAAAAAACGAATTTTGTAAACACAATTTTGTAAAAACCGAATTTAAAATCCCTAAAAAAAAGTCCCCCCAGAACATTTTCTGGATCCGCCTATGGTGTGAAAACAGCCAAATGAACGTCTATGAAAATAAATGATTTTGTAATAAAATGATTACGATGATTTTGTACTTTGATTTGTACTTGGAATACCATAGAGAAAGGCCACCCTTATATTACGTATCGCTCTAGGGAGAGGAAGTTACCAATTTGATTACTAAATGTTACGAACGAAAAGTGTTAAGCTGATCTTACGTACAACAATTAAATATTATTTATACCTATAAAATCCCAAGTTAAATATTTAATGAATATTTTTTCACGCAACTTAAATACATTTATTATTCTTTTAAAATACACTATTTTTGAATTACTTAAAATTTGTGATGTTTGTTTTTTTGAGGATGGGGAGTCTACAAAAATATAACGGTTGTTCACTAAACAATCACAGAATTTTACTGTTTTATTATTGTTATGAGATCCAGGGGGTGAACCCCAAGGTTTGTGTTCCTCTTTTGTTTTGTTACAGTTTTGTTTTACTTTTACCACTTTTTATTTTGTCCCAAGGGCCAAATCAATCGAAACTTACGTAATGCCAAAAAAATTTAGACACGCATTAATTTCTCTCCCCTCAAAGGTTTTCAGTTCTTTCAATATAAGGTAACCCTTTTTTACGTCACTTCCCCTAAACTGTACTTTTGTCTATCATTTTTACGTCCTAACGTAATTTTTGAGTCCCAACGTATTTTTTATCATCAACTAATTTTAGTTTACTTCCATTCAGAAATGGATCTTTTGTGCACAAAAGGACGAATATCTGCAATATATTTCAATCTCTCTCTCTCTCTATCTATCTCTTTCTCTCTGTCTCCCTTTATCTTAAAATAACAGTGGAAGGTAATATATGCCCTTTATCTATTTTTTATATTTTATTTGATTTTTTTTTAGAAGATGCTTGAGCAAATCTAAGATAAAACAAAACAGATGGGTAAAAAAACTCTTCTAAAATTATATACATAAATATGTTTTGATATTTTAAATATTTTTTAGATATTTCGTGCAACGAGTCTATCGGCTAGGTTTAAGCTAGACTGGCTAAGTAGAAGTTGGTTAAAACGGTGTCGGTACAGAGATCGGCTGAACATTGCGTACATAAAAATAAAGTATTTATAATTCTGTTTTTTATTGTTTTGTTTATTTTAAAAAAAAACTTTTTTTCTTTTTAGATATTTTTCAGATTGTAATTTTTTTCTGTTTTAACAAAAAAAAAACAATATTTATATTTTATCAAGAAAAAAAAAATACTATTATTAATAATTACAATTATAAAATAATAAATCATAAAAATAGCTATTACATGAAATTGTTACATTTATTTATAAGTAAAATATTCAATTGGATATTATTTTCACTTGAAGCAGACATAAAGTCCTTAGCAAAACGGAGTAACTTCCATGGATGCCCGTATGTCCGTTGGGATCTCACATAACGTCCTAATTTTCATTATGACATAATGTCTCCTAACCCATGGAGACATCAATATTTTAGAACCAAAAAAAATAATAAAAACACACAGGATTTAAAACGAGAATTATGATATGATTTTAAAATTTATCCAGGTATTTATTAGTAATTTGACTTGAATGGCAAATCACAAATACGTAATTCTCATTAAAATAATTTATATTTAAAATGTTTTAAAAGACCTCTAAGTTGCTTTAATTCTTTATCAGAAATAGTTTTAGTCTTGTGGCTTTTCCAATTTTGAAAATCTCATTCGGCTTCAAAGGAGTCTAAAGACGGCGGCAATGGAGTCCGTCAGATGTAGGCTCCTAATGTCGTCCGCTGTTCCGACTGTTATATCAACATTACGTATGCTATATGAGAGACCGGAGCTTATTATACAGTCAATTTTGAACAAGATTAAGAGCGAACAAGCACCGAGACAAAAAAAAAACTCGAAACGCTCATCTCATTTGCCCTATCAGTGCAAAACCTATGCTCTACAATAATAGCATCAGGGCTTAGGTCACATCGGTGTAATCACACATTGCTCTACGAATTGGTCGATAAGCTGCCAGCTCGAATCAAATTAAACTGGGCGATGTATGCGCAAGGCAGAAGTGCAATCAACTTGGAAACATTTGGGAATTGGATATTTCAGCTGGCCGAAGCAGCTAGTACTGTAAAAAACACAGCTCTATAAGCTCTACAACAAAAGAAAGCGAGGAAATAGGGTTTGAGAGCATAAGATTGAACCAAACGCCTAGTGATGGTCCAATCTGCTACCAACCTCACAAGGCGTACAAATGTAAGCATTTTAAAGATCTTCCTCATAGCGAGAAGTGGAAAGTGAAAAAAACCAAACATCTTTGTCGGAAGTGTCTTGGTCCACACAGTTGGTTCAAATGCATCTGTAACAAACTAAAATTAAATTATAAAAAATATCCTTTTTATATAAGCCTAATGCCTGATAATATTTAAGAATTTTTATTTTTTTATCTAATTTTACAAGCTATTTCAAAAGTTGACTCTCCCTTTCTCTCTTGCTCTACCTTTATCTCAAAAACCAAGCTGTAAACGATTTATGCCTCACAACCCGTAATTACGCTTCAAGGTAATATATGCCCGGGCTGCATTTATCTTTCGATCTCAAGTATGTGCAAGTGTTTGTGGTTTGCTCTTCGATCGTCCGACGAAAGTGAATGCACTGAAAATGAATGCAGATTCGCTTTTACGTGTATGTTTATAGATACTACGTATATTTATACACATCGCTTAAGATAGTTCCAAAGAGCTGAATTTTGAGCTGGAAACAATTACCTTATAACCATCATATAATACACGTACATCGAACACGTGTACATATCCAATTAACATGTTGTTTGGGTGCTATATAGTTGAACAACATAGCTTTGGGCCGCACTCATACTCATATGCACGAAGTTCCTTCCGGTCGGAGCAGCACGGAGCGTTCATCTTCACCCCGCGAGGGCTTCGACGTGTGCCCGGAACGTCTCGAGGTAAATGGATATAATTGAAGCATACGCCGTAACACCTATCATCCTAAATATAATATATATAATATGCATATATGTATGTATAGTTAATATAATATGCAATATGTGTGTATTGATGATGTAAACACAGCTTGAAACATGTGTCCGACAACGGTCCTATTGAATTAGCTTGATTTATGGCTTCTAAGTAGCCAGTAAACGGCAAATGTGCGGTGGTGGCTTGACGGCCGGCTCGGCGCGGCGGCGCAGCGGTGGCAGGTTGTTAGTTGTTATGTTGTCAGGTCATAGTACTTGTAAATCGTTTGTTCGTATCAAATATGAACGCATTTCAAAATAATGTAAAGCCATAAAAATGTGCCTTATTTATAGTCTCAGGCGCGAGCGCGCGCAATTGCTCTTGGCATTTATGGTCAACATTAATTCTATGCCGCAATCACCTTGAAAAAACAATAATTCAATCCGCAATCCGATCAAATCACAAAATAAAAGTCAAGAGTCAGCCCAGACGCAGACAATCAGAAAATGGGCGAAACACACAATAAAAGTCGACTGCCACAAATCCCATTTTATCTCATATGTGCCATCAATAAAACTACACGACGCTTGCCCTTCCGGCGCGGTGGCGCTGCGCTCCAGCGTGCCGGATGCCTTTGCGCAATGAAAAATTTAAAAATCTATTGTGTGCGGGCACCACAGCACAGCGGATGCTGTGAGTAACACCACCAACAACAACAACAGAAATGAAAAACCCCTCGTTACGTCAAAAAAAAACTCTACACTCTTGAAATTTGCTTCCGGATGTAAACTCTCGCTGGAGAAGTGAAAATAAAACATCACCATAAAAGTCCACGCACTCCGGCACCCAGCGTTCCTGTTCTTGCCCATAAATACACACGCATGTGTATATACATCGCTCACCGCCCTTAGCAGCACTTTATCGTAAATTCAATTGAAATTCGGAAGTTATACACACACACACGCGCACGTACGCGGTTGCCACTGCGCGGGTGGTGTTGCCGCATCGAACGGTAAAAGGGACAACCTCAAAAAAGATGAGTTTTCTGGGCTTTTGTATGATATTTTATGGACTTTTTCTTGCCGCGTGCGAGTACTTTATATACACACATACACGCATACAAACATATATAAGTATAATAGTATATATATACAATACACTACATATATACACCGATTCGGACATGTGTAAACAAAGATTCAATCTTTGCGTTTTTTTATAGCGAGCCTTAGGGGGTCGTTATGTCAATAAGCCGTACTTTTAACGGATGTTTTTCCGCGTGTATATTGTGTGTATAATGGTTTTGTTCCATTCATATGCTAACGCGTGCTGCCGCCATTGCCCGATGCGACGCAACGGACTCGCACCGCATGCCGCATACTCGGGGTGAGGGTGTGTGTAAATGGGTTTTGATTGATTTTGGTTTAAGATTTGTAGGGTTATGGCAACTGCGATTGCATTGTGTTTTATGTGCGATGTCAAGGTGATTCTTTCGTTTTTTTATGCGTAATGTTAATAATGTTATAGAATATAGTATAATAGATGCTTTGTAGATGGGTCGTTGAAGTTGTATACTTATTTTTTAACGGATTTTTAAACAGCTTGTTTCTTAAATCAACATTGTTTCTTGGAGGGCGGATAGGTCAGCTCATAACTGTCCAGATAATAAAAATAGGATTGTAGTAAAAAATGAATAGTGGATCAAGAACTCCTTCTTGCAGTTCATAAGTAACTACTATAATATTATTAATATATAAATAAAAAATAAATTGCTTTTCTACAGATGCTATAATAAGTCTTCATAAAGCTCCATTAGGACAACAGCTTTTCGGAAAGAACTCCCTCCCGCGGTGTGTGGCCATAAGCGCCATAGTCAAATACGCTAAAAGGAACCGCCATTGCCTTTTATTTACTGGCGTAACAAATAAAAATAAAAAACTAACGTTACTTGCTTTATTTCTTGCACCATGGAGTGCCATACTTCTATCTAATTGTTCTGGCGGAGAAAAATTCGCCTTTTATTTCTGCTTGCATTTTACTATGCACAGCTTATAAACAGGAAGAATATAAGAGTCTTAAACAATGTCTGTGCAAAAGTGAAAAGAAAGATTTTAAAAATGGTAAATTAAAAAAACGGAGTGACAGACATCTCAAATTGGGTGCTTCTCCCTGGAACTGTGCATATGCAATGTGCTAATCATGGCACTATTATATTTAATTATGATGTAAACGCTTTTATGGTATCAGAATAGCTAACTCCTAGGATCCCACATTCCACAGATGCACCTATTCCTCTTTTCTAGATTTTTTCTAATAAATGAGGATCTGATGCTTCCTCCAAATATTATTCACAGTCTTTTTTCTGTTTTAGATTTCCCAGCGGACCATAAAATGGTTGAACTCCGAGTATGTATTTCTGGAAGTATTCTTACTGATGAGCCCATTTCTACCGTCTCAGTATTTGGTAAGACAAATTGTAGCCTATTCAGTATAGTGGATTCTGGTCTGGAAAACATCAGTATCCCGAATCACCACAACATGAGTACGAGTGAAATTGACCAAGAAGTTGATAAACTTGATTAAGGAAAAGAATAGGCTCAGACGTCAATGGCAGAGGAACCGCTACTGCTTCTACGCGCATCAATTGAAGAGCCAACTGAAGTGCCTTTCAAAGATTGTAGATGACCGGATATACATAGCTCGCCGCACTTACTGGGAAAATGCGCTGAAGGATGTCAAGCTGGATAACCACACTTTCCAAAGCATTAAGAAGTTTGCTGGCACGCATAGACGCTCATGCATTCCCCCACTGAAGGATCAGTCGACGAATCTCATGGAAAGCTAATCTACTTGGTGAACATTTTGAAAGAGTTCACAAATAGAATGACCACCTAGGGGATCCGGACTGTATTGCACATGTAAACAGTTCAGTCAGTAACGCATTTCAAGGTATTTTCGCTCCAGTAGCATTCTTTAATAGTACTATGTCAGCAAATCCATCACTTAATTTATTTGCAGAACACCATCTGGTCAGCTACGACAGCCTGTGTAACATCATCCGATCACGCGCTAACAAGAAGAGCAATGGTCCGGACAACATCCCAAACGTAGTGATCAATAACTTTTCAAGAAATGGATCACTCAGATATCCATGCTGTTTAACCACTGCTACAACATCGGATACTTTCCGTTGGCCTAAAAAAGGCAACAGTAATCCGATAGCATTGTTGTCTCAGCAATATTTACGAGTGTGTACTCAAGGACAGGATCTTCGACCACTGCGATCAATCTGGAATTCTTCCCGACGACCACTTTGGTTTTAGACCATTACAGTCCACAACACAGGCACATGTTAAGTTACAAACAGATCTGTCGCTGAAACTTAACAATAAAGTTGCCACTGCCACCGGCGCTCTCGACTATGCTAACAGTTTTTCATTTTTCCAGGCACTTTTGCAAGTTGATGTACGAATTTCTGACAGAAAGAAGCTGTTGTCTAATGGTCGAAAAAACACATCCCATGACTTCTCCATCTTTGCTGGAGTACCTCACAGGAATTAGAAACAATCGCCAAGACGAAAAGGACATTTGGAGCCCGCCGAAGTGTACTAAAAGGACCAGCAGACTAAGCATGGATATCAAGCTTCTTTGCTATAAACAGCTGCTACGGCCTATCATCAGCTATGGATTCCTCTCATGGTGCCACATCTCGTCATCACAAATGGAGAGACTTAGGGTTCTGGAACGTAAACTCCTTAGGGCATGCGTT
>JAAAKO020049229.1:0-11289 GCA_010015015.2 Bolitophila cinerea
AGCGGAATTGCCTTTTTTTAAATATCAGTAAATGTAAATGCATGACTTTTTATCGTAAGAGAATACCTATTAAATTTATTATTGTATAAATGGCACTTCTCTAACAAGAGTGTCTGAAATGAAAAGTTATCATTTAGCAAACATGTAAACTTCACAATTTCAAAGGCTTATTCCATGCTTGGTTCAATGAAGAGAATCTTGGCTATTTGCTAGAATAGTCTTTATTCCAAAACGAGGCATAGACTATAAGACTATAACTCAGCAAACTCATTTCGTCCAATTAGTTTAACATCGTTTGTACTTAATACACTCGAAAGATTACGTGATAGATATCTAAGAGATCAGTCACTCGAATTGATAAGTCTTTTCACTTTAAACAGCAGACACTTTTAGTATTCCCAGACATAGCAGGTGCTTTTAATAAAATGAATTTTCGATCACTAAGAGTGAGATTCCCTAAGCTATTGAAACTCTCAATATTGAAAATTTCAATCAATTTCTCGTAAAAGTGATTTCGCATTTAAAAGCGATTAAAAGTTTCAAGAGCGATTAATTAAAAGCGATTTTGAAATGCATTTAAGTTTCGCTTTCAATTGTCAAACTTTCGCTTATTGAAAATAAGTTTCAATCAGACAATAGGAGGTGAAACATAAAATTGAAATGTTATATTATTATAATTCAAAAATTTTGCGTAATATTTTTTTACCAAACGAATCAACAAACATTGTTCGTTTTCGATTAGAATTATCGAAAATCGAAGTTTCGCTTCAATCGTTTCGGAATCACTTAGTTTCAATAAATTCTGAGCGATTGGTACTTTTACGATTGAAATACCTTTCATTATTGCAAGTTTCAGTTGCTTAGAGACTTTCAAAATCGCATAATTTGCTGTGACTCGATTAAATTTAAAAAATATAAATTGGTCAAATAATTATTTTTTAACGGAATTATTCAAAATGGTATCCAATTTAACTTTCCCCATAAAATTTAATATTTATTATCAAATAAATAAAAATTTACAAGAAAACAAATTGTTCACCTACAAAATCTAAAATGTGCTCAATTATATAAAAATATGCAACTACCAAGAGTGCACCTAAATATAAACGGTGCGCTGAGAGCACTTTTTTTTGGAGAGCAATATTATTTTATGTCATTTGTTATCAACAATTTTTTTGCTAAATATCAAAATAAATGTATAACTATTTTCGAAGCAAAAGTGATAGTTAAAATTTCTATTTGTTCTGTTATCAAAATCGATAAATTATTTTTTAGATATTAATAACTTCAAAAACAATTTTTTATTTTTTTTTAAAAAAGGTTTTACATTTTCGTCAAAAACACTTAAAACTAAATATTTAAAAATTTGGTAAAATTGTTTACAAGTCAAAAAATAATCATAATTATAATTATTTTATTAGGTGAATACTTAAAATGTTTCATTATTTTTTCAGTAATTTAAAACAAAAAAGGCACTGAAATCAAATCATAAAAAACAATCTACAAAAAAAAATAGGTGACTTCCATTTTGAGTAGACTCTCCCAAAAACTCAGAGAAAAAATTGTATTTTATTCCATTTTCCCGTCGCGATTTTTTTGCAATAAATCATATTTTAAATACCGACAAATTGTTTCGATTAGAGAAAGCACACTCGCGCACACACACACACATAATTATCATGCTTACAACTCTCTGTAAAACATTACAAAAATGCGAAATGCAAAATATGAAATATTATGAAAAAATAAACTTTGTCTGGGCAGAAAACAACAACTGAATAAAGTTCAAGAGAGAGAGAGAATGAGCGATAAGTTCTTGCTTTTAACGCTGTTCCTGTGCCGTGTTACACTGTTGAGTGTTTTATGAAATATATACTACGTATACACATTTATACTATATATATATAAATATAATCCTGGAAAATATATGTGCGCAAAAGTTTCAAGTTGATTCTACTTCAACTAATTTAAATGTACACGAGAACTTGAGTATGTACACTTGTGCAGGTACACACAATACTTTTTAAGTTATACATATCAACACAAAAAAAATAAATAAAAGCAAAATATATATAGTATCGCCGTTCGCCAGTGTTTTTTTTTTAATTTTAATATTCACGCTAACGAACCAGCACATAAACACAATATAATTATTTCTATACAAAACACAAACACACACAAAACGTAATGCTAGGCGTCCGGTGGAGTCGAGTTTTCTTTTAGAGGGAATATATAAATATATCTACCTTTTTCCGGTATACCGCGGCACACCAAAAGAGCGCCGCCATATATATATATATATATAACATTTTTCTATAAGGTAAACTTTTGGTGGTTTGTTTGTGTATACTTTAGTATTTAGTCTTTTGAGGGTGTATATAGTATATAGAATATGTGTTGGCGTGTGTCCGTGCAACTATAAAACGGAACGTATTTAGCTTTTAATTACGTGTAATTAGCACATGCGATTTTTAACTACTTTCTAAGGATTTTTTTTGTTGCATAGGTTATGCTTTTTAGTTGAAATACGTATGTGTGTGTGTTGATTTTACATTTCAAAAGGCTGAGAAAAAGGATAAAGGAATTATATATTTTTTTTAATACCCAAGTTAGGCCGATGTTTTTGTTATTTTTGTATATAAATATCAGATTTTTTCTATATTTTTGGATAATAAACTTCTCGTCTACTGTATTTTATAAATTCGCTAGGAGTTTTGGTGCATATATTGAACACCAGCAGTGGAATGTTAATTTTAATCTCAAAGAAAATTTCGAAAATGAAATTCCTAGTCGATTGACATAATCGACTACCAAATAAGCTGTCTTTGTTTCTAGGCAAAGTTTTTTGGAAATAGTTGAAATTGATTGAACTATTTCAAAGGAATAACGTCATTTCTTAATGTTTGTTTACAACAAAATATGAAATGTTAACGTATGTTCTTTTGTTAATAATTTATAATTATTCTCATATTTATTTTCACAATAAAATAAATAAATAAAAATTAATATGATTCAATATTTTATTGTTGTGGAATTCGTTGGAAGATAATGGCGTTTGACTGATCTTACCAACAATCTGTCAAGTAAGTATTTTAAATTATATATAAAGGGTGTCCCAATAAGAGTGCCCGATATAAATTTGGCGTCATATTTTTCTAAGCAAGCGGCTGCTCTTAAATTTGACAGCTGTCATCTATGATTGTTTCGATTATTAAATATGAAGCGCTACACAAAAGAACAACGCGTTATCATTGTGAAAACCCATTACAAAAATGGGGAAAGTTATGCTGAAACAGCTCTCAAACTTTGTGTAATTTTCGGTCAAGATGCCGATTTTTCAAAAATCAAAAAAATCATCTTCACCGATGAGGCGCAATTTCATTAGAACGGATTCGTTAACAAACAAAATTGTCGAATTTGGGGCTAAGAAAATCCGCACGTGATCCATGAGAAACAAATGCACCCCCAACGAGCCACTGTCTGGTGCGGATTTCGGGCGGGCGGTGTGAATTGTCCGTTTTTTGAAAATGAGTCTTGCAATGCTGTGACTGTCAACGGCTTGCGTTACCGCAACATGATAACGGAGTTTTTGTGGCTCAATTGCAAGGACTGGACCTGAACGACATATTTTAAATTAACAGGTATATTTTTCATTGTACATATAACAATATTTATCATACACGGCAAGGCACGCGACTCAAATGAATTATTAGATTTTTGTTTGGCAATAATTGTTTAATTTGCACTAATAAATATTTCAAAAATGAACGATCTGTGTGAGTTGTGTGAAGTCTGAGTGGCATTTGGGCACGCACGGTGTCAGCTTATGGGGCTTTGGTGTTGGACAAAAGCCCTGTTTACAATTCAGCAGAGGTTTCTGGTGTTGAATGTGCTCAAGCTCGCATTTGTTGCGAAAAATTGGATATATTAAATCTGTGACTATCAAATTTAATTAAAAATTTTGTCAGAATAAATTTGAATATTTTGGCAATGGCACTGTTTTTTTATCATCTTGTTGCTTCTGGCAAAGGAGTATTGAGATGTTCGATGGCTTAGCCGGGGCAAACGGTATCTACCTTACTGAGTTCAGCTTACCATCGCTGCTGATCACAGTGATGGGTTGTGTCCAAAGTCGAGGTGTGCGCATAATATGTGACCATTGCCAGCGCATGTGGCGTTGAGATGCATTATTATGGAGCGCGGTTACATATTGGTACCGTTATGAAAATGCTCATTTGAACACACAAATATAACACGCATAAATTGGTTAAAGACTGCCGTCATATATGATGGTCAGATATTTTTTTGTAATAATCCATATTGATTTTTTATTTTTTTTAGAGTAATTATGGCATTAGTACCACAGTGGGGTCCGAATAATTCGGCGATGCAAGGTTTTAGAGGATTTATAATAAACTTTGAAGATAGATTTGTAAAAAGGATCAATTCAAGAAGCATACCATGTCCTACCTAGCGGGCCTTTTACAACGGCCTGATACCAATTGGGAAGGCTACTGTAGGTAGCACCAGGCCAAAACTACTATAATTCAGACAATAGAGGATGTGCTTGAGCTGGATGACCAGTTTGAGAGAAAAATGGAGACAGTTGCTCGTATTTTTGACTCTGCTAAGGCCACCGTTCAAGTACCGATCAATGAATTGAAGTCTTACTGCCAGGTTGTTGTGCCACCATCTTTGCAAAAGGCTAGAGAGGTAAATACCTTGAATATACCGCATTTAAATCAGCGGTATTGGCCAGAGTGTACAGTGCAGCATAACCGGCTCACGAAAAGATTAATATAATTGTTCGTTTCCTTCACTGGCGAAGCAAAATTGCATGTTGGAGAGGTACAGGGGCAGGATGATCTCGAGCTGCAACGCATATGGCGTTGCCTTAAAGAGACATTTCATAACCGATACCTCCTACAGCGATCGCATATGGAGGCAATCTATGAATAGCCAGAAATAAGATCTGAGTCAGCCACGAGACAGGACCATGGTTAATTGCATTAACCATAATATACATGCGCTGGATCAATTAAGCATTCCAACTGGGCAGTTGCTGTCCCCTGCTGTCCTTAAAATGGTATTAAAGAAGATAGATGCGAACGGAACCCATTGTTGGGAAACAACGCGGACTAAGGACAAACTGCCTACGATTGCATCGTTCGTGTCATTTTTGAAATAGTCATCCTTCAAAATTCAGATATTCAGGCTGCTCGTACTGAATTAATTTTTAAAGGAGTACGAAATGGCGATACGTGCCTAATGGAATGTGCATATAAAAGGCCTCATATTGTGACTGTGCAACAAGTTTAAGGCCATGAACCTTGACAAACGCCTTTGCATTCATCAAACATCACGGTTTTTGCCGGCGATGTGTCACAAAGAAGCACAGCATTGATATTTGCATGTCACCAAAATGTATTATTGCACAAATGATACACATAATCAGGTTCTGTGCCCAAGACATATGGTGATCGCTAAAGCTAATACTGAACGTGCGTCAAGGAATGGTCGTTCGGTCGAAAAATATTTCTCAAAATAGCGCCAGATACATGTCGAGTCTTCGGATGCGGTGGGATTGACAAAAAACATGATAGTCGAATTAAACCCGTCGACTGTTAATACCAAATTCTCAGAGGGTCAGATGGAAAATAAAAGGGCAGTGGTTGTATACATATCCATGAGCGAGACTGACTCCCTGTTGGCAACGATGCGTGTGTGAGTAATTAATAAAAATATGCAATTGACTTTTGGCGAAACTGTGAATGTGTTGACATCAAAGTCGAGAGTGGCTCCATCAAAACCACAAACGGTACCCAGACTTGAACTAGTTGCTGTACAAGTACCAAGTAGGAGCTAAGTTAATGGAATATGTGCGAGAGACTTTCAAGGGGCGTAAGATAAAGTTTGCTCTTTGAGCAGATTCTAGTGTTGTCTTGTATTTGTTATGCAAGGACGTTGCAAAGCTGTCACCATTTGATGGCGTTCGTGTTTCAAAGTTATTAGACTTGACAGAACAAAGTGAATGGCGATATGTGAATACTTCTGAGAATCCAGCTGATCTGCTTTCAAGGTCCGGTGATGAGATACACCCACCGCAGATAGCGCTTTAGTGTCTCTTTTATTACGTTATTACGTTATGGCCAGGAGTCCGCACAACGCAAGCTTGTGCATTGGAACGAGTTGGAGTGGCCCCTTTCATATGCGAAAGCTACCGTCTACTCAGGCCGCTTTGAGAAAAGCGATGAATTACAAAGAGTTGTACGAAGCGCCCACGCAAATTAAAGGGTGGATTGTGATATTTATCTGCTTGGTGACAAGAGCGGTTCTATTCCAACCCTAAATGAAATACCTTTAAAAAATGCGTTGTAAAAAAATTAAAATTCCAATATTAAAACATAATAAAATCAACTGAAAACAAGATATAGCATAGACAGGGAATTTACACATTAACAAACATTATACAAGGTGCAATGAAAGAATGCATTAAAAAATCACATAGAAAATGTTCTAAACATATTGACCTCCCACATACACTATTAAACTCATTAAACAAAAACATAAGATACAACTTCAGCTACTGATACTTGAATTAAGAACAGGAATTTGAATAAGAGAATTTGAATAAGAGAACATAAGTATTTTATAGAGATATCTAGGGGATCGATACTCGACACTTGAAAAAAATATATTTGCGTTTTGTGGTAGATATAATGGTTTTACTGCCTAATAAAAGCGGAATTAGGTTCCAGCTCACCTAATATATCTGGACGTTATTCGTTTAACCGTCATAACTCTATAAAAACAAATCTAAATGCCACCTAATTTGTCCCAATCAAATGCAACATTACCTAATTTCAAAATTATCTAATCCTGCAAAAAAAAATTAAAAAATATCGCACACTATCTACTTTTAGGACTATTTTTTAAACAGAATTTCACTTGAAAATAAATATACGTACAAATCCCGTACTCTGAAGTTCGCTCTGAAGGGAGGATTACATAAAACAGACAAAAGTAACACATTGTGCAATTCACGTAAATAAATCACGTTGTTCTTCGGGATGCGCCTTCACATCGTCGAGAGCCCGCACCATTTAAACAGACACACACACACATAAAATTGCAAACATCTCTCGCTGTTTGTTGTTTGTGTGTGTGTGTTCGAGCACGCCTGAGAGCCTCCCCGATAAAAGTGTGCCAATTCAACGAAATAAAGAACTTCAAACTTAATCCAAGTTAAAAAGATACGGGCTCGTCTTCAAAGTGGCTGATGCTGCCTCTCCGGTGATGGTGCTCAACACCCCACTGTGTGGATACAATTCTCCGCACCCGTTCCACGTTAAGCATCGCTCTGGCCGCCAGTAGTGAGCTTCCATTAAAATCGGAAAAACTATAGCCGTTTTTTTTGTAAAAAAAAAGTACAGGTCCGTCTAAGGAAGGCCGACATGCACCCGCATGCACTCACACAGACACACATGCCTCGCATCCGAGAACTAAAAGCGAAAAGAAAATAATATGTTCTCGAGATGCAGTTTCTCGGATGTGCATTATGCCGCCGACGACCGATCCTATTTTCACATATATTAGCCCTCCTCCGTTTACCCGCTTTTCTCGGATGACCGTCCGTCCACTTACGAAACTTGCCCTCGCCCGCCCGCTGCGTCCGTCCGTCGGTCGCCTTGAAACACACACGCACACAAAGATAGCGAAAGAAAGCGTCCGGGAAAAGTTCGGGAAATAGCGATATGAGTAATATATAAAAATATATATATATGTATTTGTATGTGTGTGTGTGTGGAAAATAAGATTTAAACCTCCGCGAAAGTGTGCTTGTGCCAAACAGACAGTTTTTTCATTAAGTTTCTTGTGGCCCTCTTCGGCTGTAAACTCACACTTTTCTTTTCGTGTCTGTGTATGTGTGTGTGTGAGTGTATGTGTATGTGCACTTATTGGAAAACAGTTCAAGTGGAAAATAGTATATCTCTTCCGTTCGAACTCCAGCTCCTCCGCCTTCGCACACTGCATAAAAAACTAAAGAAACTTGCAACGTTTTCAAACTAAACATATAATAATATATACAACTTACAAAACTAACTACAACTAACTATATATCAATATATACAAAGTATACAATAACAACTAACCATGTGCGCCAGAGAGAGAGAAAGAAACACAAAAAAGTGCAAACGCGAGCAAAATTATTAAACATTTAAAATTGTGTGTTATTAATTGCTTCGTGTTTGATCTCGCGCACAAAGAAATATACACACACTCAAGAGGCTTCTCCTAAAGAGAAAAGAAGAAAAAACCAAAGAAAATCCTTTTCCGATGTTCTGGAAAGCGTTAGCAACACCAGCGCACACAAAAAATAGTGTGTCTGATTATTTGAGTGTATTTTGTTGTTGTATACAGCATCAGCAGCGCATATATACACATTTTTCATCGTGGAATCGAGCTTTTTTGTGCAACCAATAAAGATGCTACTTTTACTATCAATTCTAGAGTATGTGTCAGTATATATATATATACAAATACCTATCTAGACTTTTATATAGTTGATATTTATGTGTATGTGTGTGTGCAACAACTGTATCTGCACATGGTAAAAATCAAGAGCTTTGGCAAGAGCCCTCTCACCGACTGCATTTCGCTTGCGATACACAGAAGAGGAGCTTTCGTCTGGAATGAGATTTGCGGATATTTGATGCCAGCATAGGGCGGCCGTCGTGTCGGGCGGTTGGGCTGAAGGGTAGATGTGGCGGATGGAATTCGATGCGACACGGATGCAACTGCAAACATACACACACACACGCACACACTCATACGCAAACACAAGCTGACGGCGACGGCGACGACGACGAGGACCTCTTCTATATTTATATCGTATATATGGAGTCTCTATCCCCAAAGTCCTTTATCACCTGGTTTTATATGTTTTACGATGCGATTCAATGGGTTTATGCGAATTGATCTCTTATGCGGACAATTCTATTGCGTGATTTCTGAAATTGAATATTGTGTTTTATTTATTTGGGTTCGCATTCGGTTGAGAGAGAGATATATAGAAGCTTTCAGAGTTTGGTATACAATATTTTGAGTGTGGGTGTGTGTGTGTGTCTGGCCGGAGTAAATATATACATAATATATTTATAGTTTAAGACAGTTTCGTGTGTCTGCGTTGTTTCGGAACATAACACTGACGATAAACGGGGTGAATCGCGCAGGTGGAACGCACACAAAGAGTACTTATTGAGTGAGTGGAGTCTTTTATTTTTACCTTTTTTTCGCTGTCGTTTAAAATAATCGAATTTATCGATTTATTTAATTTTGAATCGTTTTAATTTTTATATTATAATTAGTTATTTATTATTATTTATTTATTGTTTTAGAATTTAAAACGTTGTTTTAAAAGAAAAAATGAAACTATTGAAATACTGATTTAAATAAAATAAGTTATTAAGTATATTATAGGTTTGAATGCAATCTAAAAGTGTTGGCGTGTCTAATGACCACTGACTAAAAGTAAGCTTTAAAAAGATAATAACGTCTAATTGCATGACATTAAATCTCACTATCTTGGAGGTCACGCCATAGGTCCACGACGCGAGATAATGCGCTCACCAAACTGGCCGGCCTCTTTGGTCTAAAAACAGATTTAGTAAATGGTTTAAAATATAGTTTTTCTTTTATCATTGTACAAAGTCCAAGTGATTTGTCAAATTCATTAGTGTAATTTACTTTAAGATGAATTGCTGGAGATTTTGTGTATAAGCAATAACTGGTTCAGAAAAGTACGTCAGTTGATTGCACACGGATGTAAATGGAATGTCCCATAATCTAAATAAATCGATCCAGTCAATTCTGATGAGATCTTAATTTTACCTTAGATTCAAATCAAATACCAATCTTTGTATTGTTATTGAATATAATGGTTCAGTAAACTATGAAAGTAAGTCAAGCTTACTGCCGGACGCACTAATAGCTGTGTGTGAGGTTTTTGTAGTTTTTGGACTACCCAAAGTAAACCATGTGTCCTCGGAAATAATAGATATATCCGATGCAGTGTCGAGCTGTACGTTTGTTGAAGTTCCGCTAATTTCTAAGTTACCATACTTTCGGTATACAGGATGATCATCGTTTGAAACCAGACAAACTCCTTCGCTACTTGCAGTGTGAGATTTGCGTAAGTGGTTTTTCTGTTGCGGTTAAAAACGTTTTGGTCGTTCCTGGTTACAAAATCTTTCCTTCTGTCCTGTTTTATAGCACAATGTCCATTTGTGACTATACAGTCACGTATATAATGCATATTATCACAAAGTCAGCAAGGAGTCTTTGGAGTTTTGGTTTCCAAACGATTAGAGTTGCGTGCAAAATAAACATCGGTATTATTTCGATACTTGCCTGAGATGTGACAAACCGATGTTGGAAAAGAGTGTGACTGTGTTGAGTCAATAAGTGTGTCCGCTTTTAAGGTGAGAATTTTCTCGCACTCATTTGTAAGAACTGCTAAAGTCACAGCCTCGTCCGACACAAATTTAAAAAAAAACGTGTGCATATGTCAGCGTCTTGTCCTTGTAATCCACAAATGAAAATTACACATTTTAATTGGTAATTGCTCAGCTTTTCCAGTTGAAACTTTTCACATTCAGTAACTATTTCAGCGTAAGTAATGTAGTCATCGAGATAGTATTCGATAGTGCTTCTATTGTGGATTTTACTTCGCTGCAGCTTTGGCTGGATTAATAAATTGAAGCATAAAGTTCTGCATTATTTTATTCTGCTGCTGCATGTAGAGTTGTTGCTGCTCCATAATTTTTTCAATAATATCTTGGGAAGCCATTTTTTGATTTAATTTTCTTTTTAAAATTATAAAAAAATATCCTCGTCGCCAGAACGGTTGTGTATCTATTACAACAATTATATTAAATATAAAAATATTATTTATTGAAAAAAATAAAATTGATTTAGCAAGTAAACTTTTAAAGAAAACTTGATAAAAAATATACGCATTCAGACATAGTGAATTCGTTTACAAAAGAAAGAAAGTTGGTTGAAATTGTACTGATTCAACAGTAAATTGTAAAATAATAAAAAAACAAATGTAAGCTATAAAATAGATTATTATTTATTGATTTTATGGTTATAAATATATATGTTGTTAAAAGCTATTTAGCTTACATTTTAAATAAATAAATAATATTGAGACCACGTAATTATCGATTCAGCGTTATTAAATAATCAACTTTTCTACAGATTAAAAAGGCGCTAAGCCGTGATTTT
>JAAAKO020049240.1:0-11287 GCA_010015015.2 Bolitophila cinerea
ATATTGACATATAAAAAAGAGAGTGCGGAAACCTTGAAAAAATGAAAAGGCACACAAAACGAAAATTTAAAAACTATTTTTAAATATCATAAAATTTAATATAAACAAGAAGAAAAACAATTTTTAAAATTGTCAATTTTTTTTAATATTATTTAGGGATTATATTATTTTTAAATTTTAATCAAAGCATACTAAAAAAATCTGCATATTTTTTGATTCTTAGGCAAATATTTATTTATTTTAATTTGCCTGAATTTACATTTCTATCAGCACATTTTAAAAAAAATGTATATTTATGTTTTCATCAAGATTGTTTATATCCGACAATTTTAAAATTTTAAATTTTAATTAATTGTGCACAAATTTACTTTAGCTAGTAAAAGATAAAATCAGAATTATCTAAAACCACCACTATTACTTAATGAAAAAAATCTCTTCATGAAACACACACTTTTTGGGATCCTCTGCTTCAAAATTACAAATAATGTATTCCAAGGGTGAAAAACCCATTTATCCTTTTTTGAATTGAGATTTTATAAAATTCCTATTTATTAGTTTTAAACAACGATTTTTAATAAAAATAAATCCAAATAGAACATTTCTATTACATTAAAATTTAAATTATTAAAAAATTTCAAACGTGAAACTAGTGCTGTCAAAAAACAGAGTTTAAAAAGTCTTTTTTCGGTTATTCGGCCATAAAATATAGGAAAAAATAATAATAAATATTTTTTTGAAAAAAAAAATGGTTTTGTATAAATATACGAAAAATATAATTACAAATTCGTTTTGTCGAGAATTTATAATATTTAAAATCTCGACTTTCTTAAACGCGCATAAAAACACACTCAAGGTTATCAAAAAAATAATATTTTTTTAAATGGGACAGAGGCTGCCAATTCCAAATCCATATATAAATATATTTTATATATATATACATAATATTATATATTAGATACTACATGCTAAATTGAAAAAATACATGTATATATTTATTTATTTGTTTATTGATCTTTTTTATACGAATCTTACTTGAGATTTATCATCAATTTTAAAAGCATCTCAATTGCCTCTAATTTTTAATGCCAAAAACCGCAGAATGCTCAAAAGTCAAAACCTCCGTAAGCTTCCACAAGACGCACCCGGATCATCGATAATTCTTTGCGTCCGTGTCCATAAAGTAAAATCAATTCAAATATGTTGAACTTTTTCCAGTTGATATCAAGTGCACGCACCTGAACCAAATTCGTCGCATAAACATCGCATACCTATACCAAAACAAATATTAAATTCATATGTGTGCACACACACACACACATGAACAGATACACACAGCAACAGAGGGTCGAAATGGACGATTTCTGCTTGCGAAGCTTTCTAAATGCGCGGTATGCTGAAAAAAGCTCTTGTTTTCTTGAGGCATGTGATTTTTGTTGCCTATAGAATACATGCACGTTTTTATTTGTTTATTCTTTATTTGATCATCAAGCAAGATATTGTAAATGTGACATCCACTGCACACAGTTTTCAATTAGTTTTTTTTAACGACATAGCTGACTAAAATATGATTTATTTGTTTGTACTATACATGTAGTAGTTTCTGCGTATTGTGTAAGTTTGTATTTGTACGAGAATTCAATTTTTAATTGGGCTATTCTGCATAAATGTTTTGGCTTAATAAATTAATAACACAGCAGCGGGATTACGTAGTATATACACTATGTATAAATATTATAGTAAACGACCATATAGCTATGTGACTAATTTAGAATTTATTTTGTGTGCCCAGCAATACACTAATTGCCTGGCCAGATGGCTTTAATTGAGCCGTTTCGATAAATATAAAAGCTGCGCGCGTATATTCAAATGAATTTATATGAACTATGTGTGTATGCTTGGGTGTGTGCGTGTGTTTTTAAAGGATATACTACCTTTGTTAAAATATATACTCGAAATGTGTAATATTCTCCGTATATTTAATTACCTTAATAGGGATATGTGTGCTAATTATAAGATTTATTTAATACTCATCTCTGCACTTTATATGCAATTGCAGCTCTGCATTATAGATTTTAGAAATTCCAAAATAAACGGTATTGTGTAAACACATTTCAAAATTATGCCTAACGGCAATTATATACAGGTCTTCAACGCAATTCTAAACAAGCACACCGGTGTGCAACGTATTATATTCCTAATTTGTTTAGGTTCGAATTCACCCAATTTATTCCCTATTGAAATAAATATTCCCAAATCCGGGCACGCCAGCGAGTCTATTCAGATTTATTTTTTCCGTCATAGCGCAATAAACGGTCGTGTATACATTACAGCTGCTGCTGCTGGCTGCCATATACTATATAGTATTTCCATATATATATGAATTCGAGATATATGTATATTATATATAGTAGTGAATAAAGCTCTAAGCGAGCGGCAACGCGGCGCTAAAATGGATCGGCATGACGCAGCGCAGCGATTAGGTATATATTTGAAAATCCCACGAAAATGTGTATACTCGATTATTCGTATGGGTATTCAAAACGAGCGACCTGTTGTTGTGGTGATTTTATTGTAGTCCGCACGCCAATTCTAAATACCATACTATACATATATCGTCTATGTTTTATGTATACACTACACTATATTTAGTATGTATACATAAATATATGGTATAAAATACATTTTTATGGACTATCTATGCCGGCTATACTAAAAAGAAAGTACACGCATGCGGATTTATTGGTTTTCCAAGTGTGTAATAATAATTTACCTCGGTGCGGCGCGGCGGCCCGAAAGCGTATTTTATTCCGGTCGGGCTTTTCAGAGTTTTATTCAAGCTTCACGTGAATTAGTATACGCGTTAAGCTTTCGATAACATATTGAGGCGAGATTCAAACACAATTGTGTAGGGTAGAAAAATGGAAAAATAGAGATGTACGATATTCTTATATAATATATGATTTTTTAAGTTATAGTTATTTATTAATAAGTACTGCACTGATATCCTAAAAAACACTTGGCACAGGCATCCCTTTTCATCACTATATTTATATTTTTTTGGGGTTACTCCCCAGCACCCTTAGCTTTTATGATTGAATAACACTAAAATATTTGTGTGTAAAAATAATTCATTTTCTCCCCCAAAAAGGATTTGGAGACTTTGACCAATTTTTAGGAGAGTAACAGAAATTAGTAAAAAAACGTTAACGTGAATGAACAATTTAGTTCAATAAACTTATAAAAAATTAAAAAATGATAATTTAAAAAAAAAAACAATATATTTATTTTTAAACGAAAATAAATAAATAAAATTTACGCATACTTCTCTTCAATGTACTACATAAAAATTATCTCGGTAATTGAACTATTAGATTCCCTATGTTTCTTATTATGGAAGTAATGATTTTTGGTCTATTTACCAAGCCAAGACCCCCTCCCTTATATTTTTTTCAAGGAATCATCCCTTAATGTACATAGAAATTAAAAATACAAACTCTTTTTTATTCGTAACTTTCTAGCCACATCCAACAAACTTCTGAAATAGAAAAAATAACTAGAAGCCATTTTTGCTTTGTAATATTTAACGTAAAATAAATTTTTGTTATAGATTTTTTGGCTCGTGAAGACATTATCTAAAGTATAATTCCAATTTATATCACTAAAATGTGTTGTTAGCAGATACAAATAGTTAAGTTAGTTAGTTTTAAACAAGAACTATTAAAAATATTTTGTTTATAACAAAATCTTCATAAATTAAATATATTTGTTAATTTGTTCTTTTTTTAAATGAATTAAAAAAAAATAAGTCGCGTGCAAACGAGCCTATGTTCCAAGTTTGAGCATGATCGTATAATTTGATGTGGGTTAAAAAGGTGTCGAAAAATATATTGCCAGTTTTATATACTAGGTGAAGTCAATATATATATGTATATATATATATATATGTTTTTTAAAATTATTTTTATGTTAACCTAAAAAAAATATTTAAATATTTTATTGACACACAAGAACACTGCGGGTATTGGCTGGGTGCTGTTAAAAATTGGTCTATAAATTTTATACAAAAAGAATCACGACATTTGTTGTAGCTTTTATCAGAATTACGATAGAACTATAGGGCACCCTATACCACATTTACATGTATACATATGCATATGTAAACCATATATATCACATGATTTTTTTTAATTTCGTGCCATTTTGGGCTTGAACTCACGACTCCCGGTGAATACACAACGACCTAGTCCATTACGCCAACGCTATCCTTAAATTTTCATTAAAATATATTCAAAACTTTTTTGTTAAACGTTCTTTTTCCTTTGTGGTATTACAATACATCAATAAATAAAATTTAAAACATTCTAAACGAATAGATAACCAAATTATACCGGTTTTCGAATTATAAACTTTCGAGATTCAACAACTTTTAGATTTTGTCATTCGAGTTTTTTTTTTATATTTGTCGATTAATATTCTTTAATTTCGAGGAGAGAGAGAGAGATGAGTAAAGAAAAGAAAAATCTCAATTATTTCGACTCACCTAAATACACTTTGTGAAACTCTGTGTAAAAAAACTAAATTAATATTAAACCAAAGATTATTCAAATTAGCGTTTTTAAAAAATTGTATATTCATAATAAATTGTTTGCGAAATGTCAATGTTACCAATCATTTTTATAATAAGATTTTAATATTACAGATTTTTATTTCGAGATTATTTGAGTAATTTTATTTTTTGAGAATTGTAAAGATATTTAAAAAAGTCGTCAATCTAAAATAAATCTTTAAAGGAAAACTATTTCAAATTGAAAAACGTCTATATAGAATTTTTGATTATACATCACTGACAAGGCTGCCAACTCTTCAAATTTGTAATTTTTCAAATTGAAATAATATAGTTTTGGCACTGAGCTTTTCTGGCACAGACCGGAGGCCAAAGATTCTGTCGCAATATAATTTCCTGTTTGTGATTTTCAGAAACTGTGTCTTTCCAGAATTAAAAAAAATATTTTCGGAAATTATGTCGTTTAATAATTTAAATTTTTATTTTTACCTACATGTTTAATTTTTTTTAACTTACTTTGTTAAGTTTAGAGTTCTAAACGAAGAGTAACAAACAAAGTTATTAAATACAAGTAAAACTTAGAAAAAACTAACAGAATATTTTTTTGTCAGTGATATTTTAGTTTTTCTAGTCTTTCACTTGTTTTTTTTTGTTATTAATATTGCTTGTTTTTTAACAAAGCAATACTTTATTTAAAAATAGTATTCAATTTTATTTGATAGTACAAAATATAATGTCCAAAAAATATTTTTTTAGAAATTCTGACACGCACAATTCCTGAAATACATAAACAGTAAGTAAATTATTATTATGTCGCGACAAAATTTCTGAAATGTAATTAAAAAAGGGAAATAGAAATTGTGTAGCGACACAATCCAAATAAAAAAATATAATTCCATATATTTTTGTATAAACATATCAATATAAAATTAAATAATAAATATTTTAAATATTTTTTTTTTTTTTAAGAAAAATATATTTTTTAGTAAGATTCTCAGTGTAGCGAATGAGTTATAAATTTTATAAAACAATATATTTATTTAAAAAATTAAATTAAATAAAATATAAACATAAATAATACAAAAATTTAAATATTTATTTTTGATATTGATTTACATAAAATATATGAATTTTTATAAAAAATATAGAATTTTGCGATCCGAAAATACCACATAAAATTCATCAATTTGCTTGTTTGCGTGCACGGAATATTTCAAAATCTTTGGAATGCTGGAATGATTGTTAAAATCCGGAGCACTAGACTTTTGGTCGAAATTAGGCCAATTAGATTTTTTTGCTGAGACCCATTTAAATCAAAATTAATGAGAAGTTGCATGTTGGGAAATGGCTTGCAGATTGCCAAAACTTCTGGATTTCGACATTCTAGCAGTGTCATAACCTAAACTCCAACAATTCTTCTTCTAGAGCGAACAGTCGCAATAACACAGTTGTTGCTAAACAAAACATGAAATATTTTGCTAAAAAAAATAAAAATAAAAATTGTTTGTGTGCACATAAATTGAACATTTTTATAGACATTATTCATTATTTTAACATAATCCTTACATAATTCGAAAAATATCAAGAATTGGCAATTTATTATCATTTTTATACCAAAATGGCGTAATACTGCAGTTTGACACCTTTTTGGATTAAAGCAACCTTTACACCATTTTTAGTATGGCAGAAAGCTTTGCCCATACTTATTAAAATAAATTGTAAGAAAAAGGCTTGTAGGTTGCCGCTGCTTGCAGGTTGCCACCACTGCAAGATTTTGTGTCATAACCTAAACTCCGCCTGTCATCGACCGCACTGTAGTTTGATAGATTGAACGAATAGAAATGAAAAATGCTTAAGTTCTGGTCAATTCATGTTTCTTAGTGTATATCATTTTGCTGTCGCATTCACTCATATTCGAATGAGTCGATCACTGGGTAGCGTACAATTTTATTTTAAGGCCTTTTTATTTTCAAAATATATTTTTGAAAAAGTAAATTTAATACTTATTATTTAAAATATTTAATAATAATAATAATAATATTTTAAATTTGAATATGTATGGCTTTTATTTTATTTTTAATTATGTAATATTTGTTAAACAGTAATAATTTTAAAATAAACAAAATTATGAATTACTTTATTTTGTGGTTATCTATGAATGCAATTTCATTGTATGGCAATTAATTTCACCAAAAACATGATCTTTATATTTTTTAAAATATAAGTAGCCATTAATATATTATTAAGATATATTTTTTGTTTTTTGTGCCTTGTAAAAATACTAAAGGTTTGTCATACTTTTCGTATAATTTTAAATTTAATACCATATATGGTACACCGTCTTTTCTCGGCAAACATCTCTCGAATGGTTAATTAAATCGTTTTGAAATACCAAAATGAAAAAAAAAAAAAAAAATTTACTAAGAAATTGTTAACGTAAATATATTATTGTACCCAATAAAATAGAATTTTGATTTTTTTGGACATACTTTATAGCTTCTCTAACATCTTCTTTCTCTAGAATAAATTATGAATACATTAAAAATATGAACAAAAATATTTAAATGACCATGTATAAACTACGTTTTAAATTGAGTTAGATGACTTCTGTGTGTTTCTGTGCTCTTAATATATTTTTATAGCTGACACAAGCAATAGCACAGTTTTCCCGGACAAAGTGTAAAATATTATTCCTTAAAAATAAAAAAAAATAAAAATGTTTTGTTTTTTGCTCATGAAATGAACATTTTTATTGACAATTCGAGTTAAATATTTGTGCTGTGTTGGTTTTTGCTTAATTTTTCCTATTCCCCACAGAATTCCAAATAGATCTTGAATTGTAAATTTTATTCATGTAAATTTCCAAAATTTTGGTAAGTATGGCCAATTTTAGATACTTTTGCGAATTCAATGCGTAAATAAGAATTCAAAAGATTTATATATTAGGATTGTAGGTTTTTAATTTCTTTTTTCTTGTTATATATTAATTATACGTTAATTTTATGGCAAGTTGTGATCAAATTAGCTATGGGGTGGCAACCTGTAAGCCTTTCCTCTAGGGCTCAAAAGTCTCCAGCCTTGATTTATAGACTAAAAATCCGTTTAGAATGATTTCTATAACTAATGTAAAAAAAAAAAAAAACAATTTAAATATAAATCAATTATTTGTGAAATGTCTTTAAATACAAATCCTAGAACTCATAAAATTGCCTTTTTAGATCAAAAAACATACATTTCGAATGTATTCAGTTTATTTGCCATATAAATTAATCAAAGCATAGAAAAATGCGATTATATTTTTATATTAACTTGAACATCCCTCGAGCCTCGAAAAAAAAATCCACCAACAAAAAAGTCTGTTTAATATTAGCATTTTATATGTATTACAGCTTATTAAATCGTTCTCGCTTTATTTATGCTTTTATGCTGTGCCGATATATCGTTTAGTGTTTAGTCGTTTCACGCAACACACTCAAACATGCGTTTCGTTTAACCGCCGCGCGTACATTGCACACGTACTTCACATTCTAATGGTTGTTGTTGTTGTTGTTGCTGCTGCTGCGTGTACGCACGAGCTTTAGCGTTTTTCCTCCCCCGGTCTCAAGAGAAGAGTAACTTTCCCTTTGATTTTCGCGCAACAATTTCAAGCTTACACGTTTATGAATTTAATAAAAGAATACAACCAAAAAAACACACACAAACACACATTTCAATGATTTTCACCAAAACGTCGGAAAACGATGAAGTTGATTTTTATGTACTATATAATATATATACATTAAATTTAAGTCAAATCTTTTTATTCTCGTCCGTTTTTTTCCAACAGATTTAGATTCCACATATACCAGGCATATACGCTTATCGCAGAGGCAACAAAATGACGTCACACCGCTGCTGTACCAACGCAATGTCCATAATACGCGACATTCATAAATGCGTGATGTGCCGTTAATAAAAATTCGATCAGTTTTTAGTGGTTGGCATTCGCATTCTTTCTATATGTAAGTGAAAATATAATACTCTTGAAACTCTATCCCTCCGCACCCCGCCAAAGACGCAACGCAACGCAAAGCGCAGCGCAACGAAAGCGAAGCGAACGCACCCGCGATTGCTGCCCTTTAGAGTGGTACACAAAAGAAGATGACGCATGAGGAGTCATTGAATTTCAAGACCTGCGACGAGGACTGGCAGAAGCCGGAAAACGGCAGCGGTGACAGTAGCGCAGTGGTCAGTGGCGAGGGTGAAGATGACAACGATGCCCTGCCCAAGGAAAGTGATCTTCTGCAGCCGAAAATGGTCAAGTCGAAGTCGCTGAAGGAGTTCAAAGAGGTTAACTTTTTAATATAGTTCTATATTGGCAAAAAATCTAAATTCTATAATTTCTGTTTGCCTGGCAGAGAGCTCTTGTCGTGTCCATTACTCCCGAACGACGTCGCGAGACTTGGGATCAGAAGGCCGAGTTTCTCTTAGCTGTGATTGGATTTGCCGTAGACTTGGGCAATGTATGGCGCTTCCCGTATATTTGCTATCAGAATGGTGGTGGTGAGTTATCATTTAGATAAATACATTATTTATTATTTTAACTAACAGACTAACTTTAAATCAGGTGCCTTCCTCATCCCTTATTGTATTATGCTTTTACTCGGTGGACTCCCGCTCTTCTACATGGAACTTGCGCTGGGTCAATATCATCGGTGTGGTTGTCTTACGATTTGGAAAAAGATATGTCCGGCGCTAAAGGGTAAGTGCTCGGATACTTATATATTTTTTATATTTACAAGTATATATAACTTCGAAACCTAATATATTTACTTTATCCGTGCACTATTCGGTTATTTCGGGATCTATAACAAATACATGTAGGATATAATACGTTTGACTATGTATGCATGAATTTAGGGGTGGTTTTTATGTGTGCTCAAGTCAATTCAAGTGTATAGTACACGGGTTGTGTGTTTCCCGAGCAAATAAAATCTGCCTCGCGGAAAATCAAACAAATATGCTTACATAAGAGTGTATATATATATAATGTATACAATATCCATAAACGCCATATACATATATATATATTTGAATTAAAGTGACAATTTAATTATTGTTTACACAATTTGCACGCGACAGACGAGTGCACGCCAAGAAGTGTGTCGCTCGAGAGATGTTCATTTTATTATACCAAGGATTTGAGGAGAATATATACGCGATCCTTATAATAGCCGAATGAATAGCAAGGAAATTGGATAACAGCATTATCATTATATTATTATTATTTATTTGTTGCTGTTTCGAGTTTGTCGTCTCGTCTCGTTTGATAAGTTATTGTATACAACTATAACTATATAATTATTATTTTATATAACAGCTTCTGAATTTGAAATCTAAATGGTAATATGCACATATGCTAGGATGCATCTAAATTATATATACGGTTATTGTATATAATATATATAAATACATGTATCTAGTATACGACCCGCTCCTGAAAATGAAGTGTTTACTTGTGGCGGGCGGCTTGAGGAGTGAGGAAAGACTAAAATATAGAATACACTTTTGTATGTCTATTATATCGAATCATGAGTTTGCTTGTTTTTCGATGCCATCGTTATCTGATGGGGGGAGGTGGTGAGTATTGTTTAATAGGGTGAAAAGCGAACATATATATATATATATATATATATAAACCATACAAATACATACATAACTACATATTGTATTGGCTGGTAATGGGTATCGACGATTAAGGTTAAGGCATAGGTGGTTGCGCGAACATCGCTCGTAGAAATGGCATATATGATAATATGTGTTGATTATATATGTTATTGTACGATACATACAAAAAACATATATTTATGTAATATAATACCTACGTACTGTTGCTGCAAATTTAAGGATTTTCGGGACGATTTCTAGCGTACTTGTTGCACTTGTATCAAAGTATATATGTTTAATGTATATATTTGCAATGTGGGTAGGTAACTGACTAGCAATATTTCTTAAAAGCTAGTGCAGAGCAGTGTCAATCATCACATAGATATCTTAGAACAATAATTTGTTTTGAAAATAATCTCTGCCGTGTCTCAATTTCAAAAGTTTTGAGATAAATATTTTATTTTAGTTATTAATATAATCGTTTTTTGTATGTGTACACTTTCATATAAAAATTTGAAATACAGAAATATGCAAAAAATAAACAAAATTAAATTAAAGGCCAACCAAAAATACAAGGATAAGAAATATGGGATTTTATGCTGATCCTTTCGGTAAACAAGCCGTTCTAATTTGTTCTGTTGGCGAAGTTTTACAAATTCACAGATATTCAACCTTTAGGAAATTCTGACGCGATAGATTTCTATTTGCATCCTTTTCAATTTAAATTCAAAAAGTCTGTCATGACATAATTTCCTGTTTTTGATTTTAAGAAATTGTATCGCCCCAGAATGTCTTAACAAAGTGTATATTTTCAGAAATTGTGATAAAATGTTTGAAAATTTGCAAAAAAAACTTGCATAATAGTAAAAGAAACAAGTGGAAAAACAAGCAATACATTCTTCCGGGAAAAGCTTTCTTTAATGTTATTAAAAAAACAACAAAAACAATAATAGTATTTAAATAAAAAAAAATCTTGTATCTTATAGTTTTAAATAGTCTTTAACTTACTAGGTCGGCTGAAAAGTTCGTATCGTTTCTATGAGAGGGCGCCACTAGTACAAAATCCATTTTGTTTTC
>JAAAKO020049251.1:0-11286 GCA_010015015.2 Bolitophila cinerea
ATCCCTGCCCTTCTGTCATATATATTTATTTGCTTTCTCGTTCTATTCTTGGACGGACTGTGATGTGTTATGTGTAATGAAGCGTAGGCATTCGTATGGTATGGTGTATGTTTTTAGCCTTTATAACTTATATTTTTTAACATCTAGTACATGTTAAAAAATATAAATTTTATAGCTTCTTCTATTTTAAAATAATTGTGTCTTGTGTCACACCATCTTGGAAATATGTAGGTACTAAACTATAATGGATTACATATTTTTTAAATATTAAAATAATATTTGTTCAAACCTACGTAATCATAAAGTATTAATTAAATAATCAATTTATTTTATATTCAAGATGTGCCTAAATGCTGCAAAATAATCTTGCGTATTCCTTAAATCCGAACGATGTATTATTTTATAAAACTAGTTTGATCTTTTTGGTACATTTTTAAAGTATTTTACATTTAATAAAAGATTAGAAATATAGAACAAATATCAAAATCATACTAAACTCACCAACTTTTTATCGGTGCGTTTGAATTTTGATATAAAACTTTCTCACATGTCTTAGATACCGGTGTCTCTCGATTGGCCGAAATCAGATTGGCCGAATCACGATTGGCCATATAACTATTGAACGAAACTCGACTGGCCGAATGATACGATTGGCCGAATAATACGATTGGCCGAATCTTGATTGGCCGAATTATTTTTGATGGTTTTACCTTTAAACTCACGAAAACCAAATTCACCAGAAAATTCACAGCTTAGAAAATCCGACCCCTGATCCGTTTTTATATACGAAATATTTCGGTTTATTGAAGCAAATTTTAAATAAAGCTTATTTTTATTTTAACTTAGCAACAAAATTTAATTTAAAAAAATTGTACATATTTTCAAGTAAATTATTTAAAAAATGTGTCCACGCCTTTTTTCACGTGCAAATCTGTTTTTCGGGAGCAATTATGAAAAAGATAAAGAGGATACACAATATTAAAAAATGTGAGCTATTAACAGCACTATTTTGTAAGCTATGAGTGGTGTTGAGGTCAAGTATGACGCTTAATGTTGTAAAAGTTTTGCCTTAAAACTTATTTCAAAACAAACTACGCAATGTTGAAGATTTCTTCTTAATTAGAGCACAGAAACGCCGAATTCACTTTCATTTATTGATTATATATATATTAACGTGACATTTTAAAGAGAAGCAAGAACAAGCATTAAAAATATATTTATTTTACTGTAATCCCATTGATTAATCATTAATATTGTAAATCATATTAGTGATTTTTCGCAACACCATATTTTTTAATGATTGTAGTTATAATAAATTCAATAGTATAGTGTTTTATGAACGCAGCTTTGCTATCACAAACAACAAAAATACATGTATTACAAATTACAACAACAACGTTGTTCATATAATCAGAAGGCTCAAATTTAGAATTTAGCATACTGCTGCACAAGCTTTTTATCGCAATCAGTATCGCGAGAATTCCTTACAGCCTATATTTACCAGGGAATGGAAAGCAGTAAAAACTAAAGTAATGGCTAAACAAAACGGTGGGGATTTTCTGTATAGGTTGCTACTTTTAGAAATCATAAAAATTTAAGTTTTTTAACTTTGATAACATTATAAAATTATCCATGTTTTTTTTCGCTTAGCTAAATATTTTAAAAGTGGATAAAAGTGTTTAAGTTTTTACTAGAGCTATAGAGTCTCTTATTTAAACGAAAATAATTTAAATGAAAATAATTTAAACGAATTTAATTTTATCATGGATATAATATAATTTTACACAATAAAGCGCAATGACTGGAATAAAATTAATCAAAAAAAACGACTGGACATTCGTCATAATGTAATGTATGTTTGTCGATAAAGAAATTTTATTTACAATTTACATTGCACTTTGTGCACGAATTCCGCGTGATTCCGTTGCATCCTGGAAGTTTGCATCGAAGCCGGCCATTCACCCGTGATCCGTATTGTAGCCAATGTCATATACTTGGTCCAAACGCGCATCCTTTGTCGGAATATTAGCACTGTTAGGCTTTGAACTCTTTTTAGCTAAATCACATTCCAATGATGGTCGACCCCATTTTGCTGAAAAGAAAAAAAAAAATATATATAATAAAAAAATAATTAATAATAAAATTACCTGTTTTTGTTGAGTTTATATTGATAATTGATGCAAAAAGCGCCAAAAAGCTGCCTGGGTCATTGATTGAACATCGGCACGCTCCTCATTGACACGATTGAAAAGTACCCATGAATTAACAATTATCATGCCCATCAAATGGTATATAAAATTGATTGGTCCATTTTCGTGTATTTAATGCATTTTTGTGGCGTCCCAAGAAGCTGCCCATGAGATCAACTCCACCCATGTTTCTGTTGTACTCTTTAACGATTTGTGGACACGGGATGGTTACAATCTTTTTCGCCTTTTTGTCAAATCGAATAACCATGGATCAAAAGATTCATATTCGTCAAATGAATTCCTAAAACGGTTTCATCCCAACATATGATGAAATTAAGTTTACGATAAGGTTATCCTTCCAGGAAAGAGTATAATAATATCATACCCATAAATTGTCACAACATACTCAGAACTCAGCACTGGCTCCGCGCTCATGCTTCTTCATTGCTTTCTTATCTGGTAGTTTGCAGTTCTTGATCCGATTTCGACAAATGGTACAGATACCAGTGCTACGGTAGAATAATAATAATTATCGAAGTAAATAATTTAATTTTTATTTCGTGAAACTTCACGAAATAGCCGTACTACAATGTTGGCACAGGCGCCAAGATCAGGTTCATTCATATTTGCAACAGCTACTTGTCCATCGTAAATCTTAAACTTGTATGAGAACTTGAAATCAAAGTTAGATAGATTTAATTTAAAAAATGTGATATCCTGTCTCGCCGCACGCATTCTGCTATGTGGACCCATTGTACTTCCTCTGGTTTGTAGTTCACTCCGTTGGGTGAGCTTAACCCTGCTTACACAGTTTATTTAACATATACTTTTTCATAAAATGACCCATTTTGAACACATTTGTTCATCAACCGGCAAAAAAAAAAAAATCTCGGATGGACGGATGTTTTACACCGAATGAAGTACAGAATCCCTAAATACTTCTGTAGCTCATTCTTATTGAACTTGAATGATCGTTCGCCCGTTTTGACCATCATACAACAACGATTGTTCTACAATCTATGGTTTTCCAGTTCTTGGTGGAAAAAAATAACGAAAGCATTTTTAAGGATTACGTATAATGATTTTATTTCCTAAGTTAAGGAGGAGACACCATTGAATTTTATATCCTCTCTATTTATAACAATGTTTTTTAGACGCCACAAGACCTTTTGAATTCATTTGATTTTGGATCAACAACAAAATTAGTATTATCCAAAATCAAACGAAGAGGGTTTCTCGATATGGAGTATTAAAAATCATAGAAATGTTGTTGCATCAAGGCATCACTATTCTTTTAAGGGTTATCTTTGGCTGTTGTACTTAATTAGCTGTAGTTATTCTCAGTTGTTTTTATGCGGGCTTCAGAATTATTTAGATTTTTTCTTGATTTCATAGAAAATGATCTAGTCATAACTTCATCGTTGAACAATTTGAAATAATTAATAATCTATATATATAATAAATTAAGAAAAGGTGTCCGTGCGGTCTAAAAGGCGCACAGAAAGGTAGGGATAGGATACCACCCGATACAGGTCATAGAATAGTTAGGGAGAAGATGGGGTATAGGGCGTAGTGGTTGTTAGTATTTTTGCCAAAAAATCAGTGTTTTTGGCTGTTTGGTTAACACTAGGAGATTTTTACAGTGGGGTTTAAAGGTGGGGGGAAGTAAAAGCCATAATAGCTAATAGCGAGTTTCAGTTTAGGTGGTATTTAAAAAACCATACTGTTACAGCAACTAAAGCCAGCAGTATACCCGGATCTGACCAACAATGCATATACATGGATTTGTGGTGCGTAACGTTTTTCTGCATTTTCCAAATCGGTCGCTTGCAGCCTGTCTGGCTAGGTCAGGCTCCGGCACAGGGTGTCCGCGCTTTTGTGGATTGAAATTTAACGAACGGAGCATTTTTTTTGGTTTCAATATCCGGATTGTGATATTAGTGCCAGTGCATACATTTTCTTCTCAGACACCGACCAAATTAAATTTGTGAATTTTTCAGATGATCATTAAGGGTGGAGTAGAATGGGCGAAAGAGCCATTTCGTATTTTCTCTGACGTTTTGCATAAACAATGCTTACCTCAGTACTGATTGTAAAAAACAGATGCCGGTATGCCGGCAATGATAGGTTCGATTAAAATTAATCCAAAACCTGCTTGGATAAGTTTTTAATAGTCACTAATATTTTCCAAAACATACATATTAAAAAAGTAAATTATAAGCTCAATATTTTCTTATATTTTTTCTCAAATATTTTTTTCTCTAAAATATGGGGTCTGCGGAAGTGTGTTTTGTATGATATTTTGGTATTTAGCGGCTGCCGCACAGTGGAATACTTTGACCATTTTGTGCTCATAAATATGCCACGCTTTTAAATTTTGTTTGTTTTTTTTTTTTTGAATAACAATTTACAACAAGCACTGATAAAATCAATTCATATTTTCTTTCATTTATTAAAAAAAAAAATTTTAAAGTGATCAAAAAATGTTGTATTTTAAGAACATTATTCATTTGTAAGAATAGGAGTTTTCGATTTCGCCGTGATAAGATAAATCTTTATCGACATCAAAATAAAAAAAATATATTTTTTAAATCACAGCCAACAATTGGTTTTCTGCTATATTTACTTTTATTATTATTACGGGACCCTGTATTGTGGCTCAAAATTAATATCATTTTCTAAAATCTTAAAATCGCTTAAATGTATTTAATTTTTAGCATTTTGCACCCATTTATTAAAAAAGATACTATACGTTATTATTACTTTGTTACGTACTTTTTTAAATGAATTTTTAATTGAATTTTATCTTCATACCTTTCTCAAACCGTTCTAGCGAAATTGTATGGTACATATAATTTTGGACAAAGAGATTGTTTTAATCGTTCATTATAGTTTTGTAATAAATTCATTTTGATTAAAATATTTTGTATATGACTAAATACTAGGCATCAAGTTTAGCTTACACCTTAAAATTGAATATTGTATTGTAGACTCAGAAACGAAGAATTTGGGGTAATCACGTTTTGATATTCTCTAAGGTGACCGGCATATAGAGCTTCAAAAAATCTCCTATTTTCGCTTTTCTCTCTTTGCTTAGTGATTAATAATTAAAACTATGTAAATGTTACATGCTAGACACAATTAAATTCAAATTATTTATCCAGTTCAGTGTACACGTGAAATGTTCAATTAATTATTGTTATTATTATTTAAATCATAAGTGATTTAAACAACAATAATAACCGCGCAAACTTCCTTCCGAATAACTTAATGATAATTATTATTTTTTACTGTATATATATAATTAAATTATTAACATTCTCGTACTATATATAATATTAAAAAAAAAACAATATTAATCGTAGCTCTTTTGTTTTCAGGTGAGTACAGTCACAGTGTATACTTTTTGGCTACTATCCATACGTCCAGCATTTATTATGTGTAAGTGCTTCTGCCAAAAATAAAAATACTTTCGAAAGCAATGAACCCGTGCGTGCGCCCATTCAATTGTTCGAGCTGTACTTGTTTCGAGTACAAAATATGTTCCGTTTTTTCTCTGTTGCGACTACTCGGTGCAACAACCTAAGCCGTGCGCGCTCGACATCGTAATCGATGTTATATTGTGTGTATTATTCCTTATTCGTGTGATGTAAAACGCGATGTATTATGTTGTTCCAATGTGGCGATTTGTGTTTTGTGTTTTAAGATCGGTCCAGCAAAAAAAATACTGTGTAGATATTTTGAAAGTTTTGCGTATGGTTGATAAAGATTATTTTGAGAGATTTTTTTATAAAATGTTTTGTTCTTTTTTTTGTTTTTATTAATTATTTTGGAGATTTTTTTGTACAGAACAACAACGTTTTTTTTACTTACCGATTATATCGACTTTGACAGAAATAAAAAATTGGAGGAAAAAATGTATCTTTGACATAAATATAACACACAAACAGATGACCTTATTATATCCATTTATATAAAGCAAAAATGCAATAAATTCAACATATATAAAAATATTAAAACAAAAAATTAAAATGAACAATATTAAGATTCTTGTGTTATTTTAAATTCTTATGCTGAAAAAAAACCTTTTAGCTCACCGTACGACATGCGTTCATAAAACATAACATTCTAACTAGCTTGCACTTATTTTCCATATGCTATATGCACACGCAAGTCTTTATACATTTTATATAAAAATATAGTATATATAGATACTTCTTTATAGTATACACATATATAGAGTAAAGAATATATATAGACATTATTGATCAAGCACATTCGCAATGTATGTTTGTAGTATGCTCATATGTTCGACCCAAATATTGCTTTAAAAAGGCTGAACTATAGAATTCTGCATTGAATATACAGTATTATATATATACTATATATAGTCTACAATATAGGTATACAAATATCATATAAAATATTTGATCAAAATGGTAACCTGGTGCTAACCAGCAAGAGTATATACGTATAATCCTATATTATAATAAATAGTATGTGTAAAAAAACATCGTGTTTGCGGTATTTTTTATTGTTTGCCTAAACCTAGATCAACCAGTTGAAATTCACACACAGATTAATTATAATACATATATAAAGTTCGACGAAATAATTAATATTTTGTACATCAGTACGATTGTTCAAATTCGAAAGGATTGTATTGATTAGACTATATATATTTATTTTTAACAAAATCTTTAAAAATGAAAAAAAATCGAGGGTGGTCCGATAAGAACCTAGCCTACATTAGAGTTTTTTTTTGGAAAAGTGGCGATTTATTTCTCAACATAGTCTCCTACCTGTACCCGTGAGGATACAGCATACCAAACCAAGCTCTTAACGCTTTAAATTAAGCGCCAATTTAGTTACTCTATACACTGTGTTTCTCCTCAGAAACATTTTCATTGTCACGCACCCGTCTTTTGGAGACTCAGTGTGTTAGCTGGCTACTGCTCATCTTGTTTTTCACCCACGATTTCCTAGGTGATGATAATACAGCGATGTCCGGGCTTCACTACCAGTTCTGGCTAAGGGGTCTTCCTGTTCGTTGCCCGGGATTTCTAAGTAACCAGGAACCCAAACCCAGGCATACAGGAGACCTTAGAGATAGTTTTTGTAGCACCTGCCAACAGCTAAGCACTAATCCAAAAGTTAATCTGGAAGCGTTCAGCGATTTCAGGGCCGCTTGACTATCGGATCTCAGAATTAACTGAGCGCATGCGAGGATGGAATATACTTCTGTTTGGAAAACAGAAACATACCCACCCAGAGAGACGGCCATATCTTCAGAGGTTGAAATAAAGAATTCCAGCGTCTGTGTACTACACTTTCCCATCTAGTGGAGGGAGTGTACCGCCCTCTCGGAGGGATATTGACTTTAAACCTTCTACCAAAGTGAAAACCTTGAATGACGTAGTCCGACTGCATCTCAAATTCTGGCCTAAGAGTGTTGTTTTCGCTCCATATGGCGGCGTACCATTTTTATGAGGACTTTAATTCCTAAGGAATCTATCGATAATGCGTTCAAGAAATTTAAGAAATAATGAGGTCATATACTAATTGGTTTAAATGACTTGTTGGTTAAATAGTTAGACTGCCTGGTTTAGGAATGAACGCTACGCGAACAATCCTCCAGGTGTCCGGCATATCACCGAAAGCCAAGCATCCTTTGAAAATTTCATAGAGAGGACCTTTGATAAGCCACAAGCTGTTCTGCAGAACTGCAGGGAAAATCTCGTCCTCCCTCTGCGACCTACGGTGAAGAAGTATTAATCGCCTATTGGATTTTATCTTCGCTAATGATGGAAGACCACACTTCCCAGTCCCCGGAAGAACCACCGGCGACGAAGAGGATTTCTCCAGGTTCTCAGGGAAGTGTGCATCCAGTAAGCAAACTGCTACTTCTTTTTTAGAAGTTGTGTAAGAGCCATCCGGGAGCATTAAGGATACATTTTTATCTGCTGCGTCCTTCGAGAGGGTTCAATGAAGCCTCGAGGATGGTTGAATACTCTTGATTTATTCTCAGAAATCAAACCCAAGAGGCGCGTTTTGCCGTCCTTAAAGGTTCTATGTGTAGTGGAAAAAACGGTTCAAGTCATCCAGCAAGCCATTCTTTTGAGCCTTGTTAAAAGACTTTCTGACCAGCTTTTGGAGTTTCTGAAGATTGTATGACCACCATGGACAAGGGTTCCTTGTCTTGATAACTCTGAGAGGGCAGGAAGATTCAAAGGACTTACGGAGGTCTTCAGTGAAAAGCTTTACAGCCGTCTCAAGAGAATCGATTGAGTCCGTCTTTAATTTCTATTCTACTTATCTATCAGAGATAAGGTTCTTAAACTTGACCCAATTCGTATTTCTACGATTCCAAATTTTCGGAAGAATCGGGGACGGATCGGGAAACAGAACTCGAAATAAACGCTTTTGTGGTCAGAAGAAGTGATATCATTGGAGACTTTCCGGTTCCTATTCAGATTCATCGAACCCAAAGAGCACAGAGTACGGTCGAGCACTTCTTGCCTCCTTGCTGTGATGCCAGAGCACTTTTTTCTTCGCCAAATGGGGCCGTTTTACAGAAATGCGGCGTCGGTCAAATCGGTCCAAAAATTCGGCATAATAGAGCACTGTGATTGTTTTTCCCTTTTGAAGATAGTCTACAGCAAACGCGGAACCCATCGCGTCGACAGCTTCATGCAGGATATGACCCACGCGGTCTATTTTGATGCCTACTGTATTAACCATCATGCGAACCCTTATTTGACAGACTGCCAATACGAGATCGTGACACAGCATCCACTTGCTCTTTGATTTCGCTGAGTGATTTCCTTTCCAAAACAAGAATCGAATCACCGGCCGATATTGCTCTTTTCTATTTTCCGAAAATCTGCGGACACGCTCGCTTCCACAACGCGATCAAAACAAAACTTCTAGTCCGATTCGGCTGAAATATTGACAGTAGCCGTCTACAAACTGTACTACACGATAGAAAAATTCTCTTGCAATAGTGGCGCCATAGGTGGGTGAGGCTAAGTATTTATCAGACTGCCCTCGTATATATGTCAGGATCAAATAAGTGAAAATGAAGTTAAAAGAAAGATTTTAAAAACTACACTCACGGTTCGCTTAAACCGAATTTAAAAGAAAAATATACATAGGTTGGCGAAGGACAACTCCTTGAGTATTAAGTATTAAGTATTATGTTTACTCATCAACGCTACGTCCACACCGGTCAACGACAGTCTAAAAGTCGGCTGCGTTTTGACAATTCTTTATATACCCTCAAAGTAGCTGAATTCAGTGTTTTCTTAATTAGGGCAGTTGTCTCAGGTAGTGACCAAAAAAACACTGCTCAGCTCGAACAGTTAAGTGTCATCGTAAAGGCTGAGTAAAATTACTCCACGAAAATCGAATATTATAGTATGTGCGCAGATGCATATTGTTCCTTCCTGATCCTGTCCATGAAATACATAAAGCTGAATTCAGACTTTCCTTATTTAAGACTGTTGTCTCAGGTGATCTGAGAAACACTAATCAGCTCGAAAAAATACAATCACCGTAAAAGCTTAGTAAATTTCCTCACGAAAATCGAATACGGTGAATTCAAACTTTTAAAGCTGATTAGTGATTTGATTCTCAAGTCACTAAAGGAAACCACTGTACTATAAATAATAATAGTCTAAATTCAGCTTTATATGTGTCAACTTATATTTGTTAAATCAGAATCAATGCATATGTGCAACAGCTCTAAATTTTCGTGTGTAATTTTACTCAACCCTTACGATGACACCAAACTTTTCGAACTGAGTATAGTGTTCCTTCGGTTACTACATCAATCAACTACCTTAATTTAGAAAACACTAAATTCAGCTACTTCAAGAGTATATATAAAGGACGTCAATCCGCAGTTCTTAGACCTTAGGTTTATATTCCATAAGAAGTCAAAAATTAATTATTTCAAAATCCGACATATGGTCCAAACAACCCGCCAAATATATCACGGTTTTCCAATTGGAGGAGTTATAGATTTAAAAAAAGAATATACATATATAAAAAGGTATAAAAATGTAATTAAAAAAAATAATAATAATTTTGTAGGTTGTATAGCCGATGAATAAAAAAATAAATGTAACCATGTGGCTGGAAGCATTAGACGTTTTCGCTTCTATTTGGCTGGTTACATTTAACATTCAACAAAAAATTGACCATACTGCAAAGTCTTGGCTTAGATTCATGAACTCTCAATTTATGTTTGTACAATTTCCTTCACGTCCATACATTTTTTTGTTTTGATAAAAGTTGTCCAACTTGATTTTATTTTTATAGGTTGGAGGTCTCTTATCTTAAAAATAGTGGCTCAACAACCAAATAGAAGTGGGGAGAATAAACCCATTCCCATTTGTTTCCACCGCCTTGAAGACAAAGCTAAAAAAAATTCTTTTAATCATTTGCCATAATTTGCCAATTAACTTGTAAACATCAAACAATAAACATATACATATTAGAGAGAAGCCAGCTACCGATTAATATTTTATTTGAAATCTAAATTTAAATTGATTTTCATATATATTGTTACCTCAATTGCTCGCGTATCCAATGTATCTATACACACGATTCATATGTTTACAAACAACAATCACACCATTCTTATCATTAAGATTAAATCATTTAAGTAGCTATAGATTGATTATGTACGTCCAATAACCCCAAATAATATATACAGCTTTATCAGTTGTTGCTTAAAATGCACATCAATATAAAATCGAACTTTACTCAATGCTTGTGTACAACTAAAAATAGTACAAGTGTATTTCGAAGTACAAGTACAAGCAATTGGCGCGCGCGTACTTGAGATCAGACGTCTATATATACACATATTATCGGAAACACATTGACGCTTCCTCCATAGAAGGTATATATAGACATGTCTAAACAGTAATTATAAGTCTGGTAGTTAACTGTAAAACACTTTTATCCATAATTTTCCACTTAGATGATTAAGTATGTATATATTATGTACTCGTATGTATATAATAGTCTTTACTTTATATAATGTGAACAATATGCGCTACATTGTACCGTTTACATTCATGTAAAAGCT
>JAAAKO020049262.1:0-11285 GCA_010015015.2 Bolitophila cinerea
TATATATAAAAAATATATATATATATATATATATATAATATATTATATGTACCATTCATCTTAATAACATTGTTGGTTTATAGATTGATCTTATGGCATAATATACGCTTGAAGTTTTCATTTTGTTTAATCTCTAAAGCTAAACACACAAAAAAAACACTGCTCGTGATGCAATGAAAAGTGCATATAAATGCATAATTGCTTCGTTTGTGTGTGTGTGTGTGCTGTTTTTAATGAACATGTTAAATTGTACACAAGGCCGTTGTTTGTGGTTTCGTTTACAGTAGGTATACATAATATACTATTTATTACAAAACGTTGTTTACACATATTTGTTTACATGCCATTAATGTATAATCGTTACTTATATAATAAAAGTTATACTTTTGAAGTTGCGTGAGGCGCAAGCGCAAAGCAGTTGTAGTAATATATTAACAGTCGTAGATAATCAGATTAAATGCATGCGCGTGCATGTGTCAGGTGATCCAGGTGAATTTAACAGCTACAAACATACACCCAAGAAACATAAAATATACATATACTTATTCGCGATTGCTTTGATGCAGACACACACACACAAACAAATATACAGAAGGCGGTGCGCAACAATGTAAAGTGTGTCGCGAACTGACTGAGCGCGTCGCGTCGACGGCTACCTGTTGAAGTGAGCCCGAGCACAGGTGCACTTGTATATCATTTAAGTAAATAAGTGACCATGTCAGCGCTTGACAAATGACTCGCTTATAATTGATTTGTTCACAGAGTTCATAAATGATTTATGACATTGGCTAATTGAATGAATGATTACCGAATGGTTCGTTGGTTTAAGAAACAAATTAGAAGAGTACTACTAACTCTGCTGTAAATAAATCACAATTGATTTATGATGAACAATGAAAAATAAAGCGATACGTAAAATATGTCATTTAAATTAAGCGAAGAATTAACCAAGAAGAACTATATTTATTGCGTGTGTGACAGATTGGATGGCCTCAACTTGCAGAGACCAGCTTTAAAAATAGGAGAACATTAGACCTTAAAAAAGGACAACGGTACTAAGTAATGTTACATTACTTTTTGATATCATAAACCAATATTGAAAAAAGGTCTACACCAAACGAATAATGTTTTATTTATTTATTTTTATTTATTTTGCAATAGAATAGACTGCAAAAGCAAAAGTTTGCAGAATTTCTAAATTCTATATATTCTATATAACCATATTTAACATTACTTATTACTAGAGCCTGGAATTTCGGTGTCTAAAAATGCATAAATATGCATCATAAAATGCATTCAAATGTACTAAAAATTAGTAAATATGCAAATTGAAACGTAGGTAGAATATTTAGTAAAACAATGAACACAATATTTTTGTACAAAAAAAAAACTATTTAGGTACTTTAAAAATTATACTTATATTATAAATTAGTTTATACAGGCGGCATGAAATAGACCCCAAAACATTTTCACTCTTCTTTTATTTAACAAAAACACAATAGAAGAAGAGAGAAAAGAGATTTTGGGAGATTTTTACAAGGTATAGTTTGCCTGTCACCGACTGTGCGTGTGTGAATTGAAACTAATAATTTGGCGGTTTACTTGCTTCCTAATAAGAAATTAAAGTGACATAATTTTGTATACCTTTTGGTAAAGAAATTTAAGGAATTGGAATTATTTTAGAGACCTTCCTTGATTTATGAAATACAGATGATGTTAAAAATGAGTTATAATTTAAAAAAATACATAATAAATTTACTAGCGATGGAAATTAAATTAGTTTTATTGGAATATAATATACCAGTAGCATTATAAACTTGTTTAAATATTTATTTCGTTAATTTTTTCCGACGGTATACTTTGCAGGAAAGTCAATATTACGAGAAGTGGAAATCTCCAAAGTGCTTAAAAAAAAGAAAAATAAATTTTACACGGCGAAATGACGCCTTTTAATAAAAAAAAACAAAATTACACCTTCTATTCTGTATGAAGTCTGCATCTGCATCGCCACTGCAGCCGCTATTTTTTGTTAAATAAAAGATTTTTAAGTAGCGTTTTTATCTACGGTTTCTGAGTAATATTGTAAAATTATGTAGATATGTGTTGTAATCATTAAGTGAGTTAATCATTAAAACAAATAATAAAACATGTGGCAGTTACCAATGTTAGACGGTGGTTCAAATAACAATCAATGTTATAATCACTGTGATTGTTTGATGCGGTTCTTACTGTTTTAAACGTTGTTTTAAAGCTTAATTTAACAACAAGTCAGTTTTAATAATATTTTTATAAATTTCAACAATAACTTTAAAAAACGTCTGTGAATATAGTCGAATTTCAATATATAAAAAAAGTAACAGTAATTTCGGAACAAACAAGAGAAATCGGTAAAGCTGATTTCACACGATTGGCGCCAATTTTTGGTGCTACTCATAAAAAAAACCTTAAACAATATTCCGGCTACCTTTCTTTAAAAAATATATTTATTATGATTTGCACCAAAAATCGGCGCATCGCCAAACATGTGATATCGCCTAAATACTTCGGAAGCGGTTATGAGAGCAGAAATTCAAACTATTGAAAATTGTTATAATTTTCGGCAGGCAGCAAAGAAACATCGTATTGCTTACACATTTCTAAACTGATAAACGGAAAAAATATTTTACATTAACGGATCAAGTATGAATAACACTAAAGTATAGCGTTAAAAAAATGTTCAATGGTTTAAATTGCTGCGTTTATAACTGCTTCCGAAGAAATAACGATTTTTCGACGTAAAGCCCATTTTGTTGAGCCCGATGTTCCTCACTTTGTGTTTTTTCCGGTGTCGGTTTAACGTCATTGTTTCAAAACCCACGAACCTTTGTTGCTGTAAAATTAAAAAAAAACGTTACGCACCTTAAATGCTTGTATGCATTTTCGGTTGGATCCGGGTACTTCTGGATTAAGTTGTAACAGTACCGTTTATTGAAAAAATACCACCCAAACTTAAACTCGCTATTGCATTTCTCCATATGCATCGTAGAGACTGTACGCAACCTAAATGATCTGCCCCCTATCTACATACGAAGTTTTAGGCTTCTCTTCCTACCTGTCTGAGCACCTGTACGACCCAACACGCAGATGACATAGGCGCTGCAATAATTAAGAGCTTCTGTCACTAGTGCTTGAAATGGCGGTATAGCATTTATTAGCGAATAACATCTGCGCTAAATTTACAACCCTTAAAAAATAAAAATAAATGGGCAACGAAAATACTGTAAGATTTATATAATGCGTTTTATATATGTTTTTGTGTTTTATAAAAATGCGCGAAGCGCAAAAGTTTGAGCGTTTGTCTGTAAAACACTGTAGCGCAGATGTCTATAGCGTAAAATTAAAATACCATCGTTTTGATCAGGTCATGGCACTAGTTACAAAGGCGCTTAATGCTTGTGACATAAAGTGCTTGGCAGTGGTGTCTTTGCTCAGAGTTTTGCTCGTCCAGACAGACACATAGACATTTTACTTAATTTATATATATATATATATATATATATATTCTCGACCGAGTAAGGTAGTATTAAGGAATCTAAAAGTTGTAATATAATTAAAACAAGTTGAACATATTTTTTATATGTTTAAAACAACTATGTTCAAATTAAAGTTTTATCTGTGTTAGCATTTTGTTAAATTATAAATGAGTTATACATACACGTAAAAGTCGTTTAAATCTCGGATACCCTGTATATATAAAAAAAAAAAATTGTATACATGTTTTATATTTTTTTGTAAAATATAAATGTATGTGTTTTATATATAATACCGAAACAAAACGGCAACTTCATTTAATGCCGTGCAATCGTCTTTCAACGCTGCTCGCACGCAGAATTCTTAAGACAAACGAAGCAGCTCAAAAATATAATGACCAACATAAGTCGCTCTACTCGCCACATTGATCAAGCGCAGCAGCAAGCATATACACACACAAACACACACACACATACATCGGGCATACCCGAAACGAAACGTTTATCAAAATGTCTTATGTGAACTTGTTTGTTATGCAAAATCATTTAGTTGCTCGCGCTTTTGCATCTCTTTTCATACGAGCGATTTCTCAACACATATTGTTTTGTAATGCACGCACACGCATTTCACATTGCACATCTTATCCGGGCGCACTACAACGCGTATGTCGCGCGAGCGCAGCAGTGCATCGCGCATACCACACCACGACCGACGCGACGACCTGGCGAACAAGTTCGCAAATACATAAATACACACATACGCGCGCACACACACACAAACACACACACATACACACACAAACAAGTAAGTCGAACATATAGATCTGTTATTCTTTTATCCATATATAAAAACACACATACACTCAAACATATAATATACTAACTTACATGGTAAAAGAATAAAAAAGCGTTTGAGTCAACGTCATTATGTCTCTCATCCTGCCGCGGCAAGCTCGAAGCTCCACTCCACACACACCAACACAAATAAGAAAAAGAAACAAAACATTCAAATCACATACACACAACGCACGCAAACATCTTATTGAATGCGCAGGCAAGTAAAGGTTTCTGCTCAAGAATGCCATAAATCGGAAATGCACAAGACTCCGGTTGCTTGCAAAGCAGTTGGCGATTGCGCGTTTGCTCATCTTCTTATCAATGGAACAGAACATTTGTAAGGTCTGTGATCCCTCTTCAAGATTGTATTATATATGTATATATAATGTAGAATACATATATCCTCTTGTTTGCGAGCACACAAACAAGATCATTCGTATAAAATTTAATTGAAATAGAAATGTTTTTATGGATATACCTAATGAATAATTTAATTAGCATAGATCCATCTCTCTGCCCTGTTTATTGAAGGTGCCATACCAGTATTTACTTTTTTGACAGTATTAGCCTATTAGCCATATGTTATTGAGACAGGGAAGACATTATATTAAAATAACACAACAAATAAAAATTAAAAAAATGGATTGAAGGCTGAACTTTATTTTTGAAAAACTTATGACACTCATCTTTAGTTTCTTTTTTTACGTTAATATGAATGTGTGTGTTTTACCGTTGTACAGTTCAACATGTTAAACTGTACGACGACATTTCTCACACTGATACAACACAAGCACATTCAAAGAAAGTGACATATCGTTGGATGTCGATACCGTCTTTGTGTAAACGCAGTGATTATGGTGTGACACTTTAATATTTTTTTGTTATTATAAAATTGATATTTTTTAAATTTTATAAATATAAACAAATATTTTTGAAGCTTTTTTCTTTGAAGAATAAAAATAAATAAAAACAATCCTTGTATTATTTGATGTGCGAGTAACTGCTTTTGCGTTTGAACATTTAAACTTAAACATAGAATGTTAGAATGCAAAAAATGTAAGTTTTTCGTGAAAGCGTCAGATGCCCGTGCAGTTTTTAGTGATGGGCGGCCCCATGTGATCTGAAGACGTCACCATTGGCTGTTTAATCAATCCAATGCCAAATTAAAGACTAAAGCTATGAAACATGTGCCAAATCGATCGAAATTTAATATAGACATTTTTAAAACAACATTAAAAATCCTCCTAGATGTGTCTAACTTATGATCTTCGGTTACATCAGACGTCCTTTTAGGAAGAATAATATTTACTTGGCTGGCGGCTGATTATCATACAAATTTTAAACCAAGACATATTTTGTAAGAAACAAAATTTCAAACAGAATTAAACAAAAATCATCCACAAAACTTACTTGTAAAAATATGTACTTAGTATGAAGACTTCGTGGACAACAAAAATTACTGATGAAGATGGCTTTTGTGTTGATAAAAAATATTTTCATGTTTATTTTTTGTTTTATATGGGTTTCTGGAGGACTATACCCGTGAATATATTAACAAATGGGATCCGGTAATTAAATTATTACAATCTTCAAGCATAGGTGTGTGTCATAATAAATTGCATATTAAAAACCATTAAACCTATTATAACATTGGTGTATCAAATCATGAATCTTACCCAAAGCATTTGCTTTTATCAACAAAATTGAAGCAATTGTTTGCGAAAGCATTTGCTTCATTAACAAAGCAAATGCTTTTGTAGCTACGATTTTTCCAGCTTTTGCTTAATTTTTAATGCATAAACACAAGCATGGGTTTTATTTCGATTAGCATTTGCTTTTTAATTTTGATCCTGTACCATAGAATTTTCAAAAAACTAGTACCACTTTCTATCACGGACAACAAAAATACATGAAATTTTAAAAATATTTTGCTCTATATAATCATCATCGTAACCCAGCTATTTATCGAGTTCACAAGCAAAGTAAATAATGGTAGAGCACTCTATTGATTAAATTTAACAACATAATTGTGGATGATGTTTTTGTTTTGAATTAAAAAACATCGAATATTATATACATGAAATATGTTCCTCCATATCGTTTTTATGTATTTATTTTTTATAACAAAAAAAATATGAAGAACTATATTCATTATAGGTGTCAGGAATTTATTATTTAAAGAATAAAATTTTCATACATTAGTTTATAAATATATTAACTTATATGACTTTTGCATACCCGGAATTAGCTTTTTAAAAATCACAAAATTTGATTAACTTTGTTGTCATTAGATATTTAAAGAACAAGTTATTTAAGAAAAACGTTTTAATTATTAACTTTATTAAGATTAGCTTTTTCTGACATTAATTCGCTGGAACTGCAAGGGCGCAACTAATTCGCTGCGGTTACGGCTTCATATTAAAAACTGCAATTTCGGCATGATGGTATGGTCCTAGATCCCAGTAAGTAAATAATTGTACATGGTGACCGTCTGATTCGTCCCGCACAATTCATCCCGCACAATTCATCCCGTACTACAAATAATCCCGCACAATTCGTCCCGCACAATTCATCCCGAGCACAATTCATCCCGAGCACAATTCGTCCCGGACACAATTCGTCCCCGCACAATTCATCCCGAGCACAATTCATCCCAAGCACAATTCGTCCCCGCACAATTCGTCCCCGCACAATTCGTCTCGGGCACAATTCATCCCGAGCACAGTTCAGCGCATACAGCAAATCAGTTTCACAATCACAATGAAATAGCATCCCTTATGAGTATACATCAAAATGGCGACCACAATATATATGCCATACAAGTGTGAACTATCAACGAACAATGCGGCAAATAAATTGCGGCATAGGTTAGTGGCATAGATTCTGTTTCTTCTGTGTCAAAGATTTCTAACTTGCGGCATATTTTGCCGCATTGTGGCACACGATATATGTTACAGGTGTGAACTCAGCATTAGAGTATCAATTGCAGTCACCCGACTCTAACGAGTTAGAGCTGTCATTTTATATTTTGCTCTAGCTCAGAGCCAGTACTAACTTAGGTAGTCGAAACGACCATCTAAGTAGTTTAGAGCCGAGGTTTTTCGGTTTGGAGCGTTGCTCTAGCGTTTTTATTTTATTCACTTATGTTTGAAGTGGTCTATTTTGATGCTTATATTTAGTGGGTTGTGGGATGATTACAACGATTTGGACGACGAGGAGTACAATTATTTCCAAAAAACCATAGGATACAATGTTGCCACGAATTCAGTGGGATAAATATGACAACGTGGACGGTTCAGTCTAGCTCTAGACAGAACCCTGTAAAATTATATTTTGACATAAAAAGGATTTTTTTATTTAAAACAATAATCTGTATTATAAGTAAAGATTGTAATATAACTAGAATAACAATATATTTTAGGTAATTTTTGATTAGTGGGGGTTGTCTCAGCTCTCAGTAGTATGAAGTGTTTAATTTAAAAAAAAAATAATAATTGTGTGTCAAATTCAAAATCCGTTTTGTGTGAATGTGATATAATGTATATTCTTAGATGCCATCAAAGATTTAACCATTATTTGCGTATTTGCTATATGGTTATGACGTCAAATATACGTAACTGTATATAATGTATGATATGTATGTATATTGTATATAGTTCGATTATTATATACATATTATATACAACATACAAGCATTCAAGTATATGTATTGTCCTTTTTGCATTGTATCCACATAATGCGGGCAAATCACAGTATTGATGGAGAATATCCCAGAGTTTGGATATGTGAAAGTGCGCGCGGTTCTTCTGTATATATATATATATATATGTGTGTGTTTGTGGATATATACAAAATTGCTCCAGGATCTATATTTCACATTGTGTCCATCCACAATACAAGTATATATATATACAATATTTATGTATGTATGTAATACATACATTTTATCTATATACTATATATTGATCATGTGTAAAGGCCAGTGTGTTGTGTCTGTCAATTTAGGTATATGTGAAGGTGGGGGAGGTGGGCTTACTATATATTATAGTACGATATACCAATATGGATCAATACTAAAACTTGGACCTTTTGCCACACACACATTCTGGCCAACATACACACACACATGCCTAAATATATATACTACATACATTTACGTAAATGAACAATTCACACGTTTAGCTCGAAACGATATACCACCCACACAACACACAAACCCCTAAAACTCTCTCGCATACACAAACACAATGATCATTTTGTATATGCGCCGGCCACAGAATCTCATACATATAATGTATTATATGTGTGTGAGTTTGTGTGTATGTTTATATGTTACGTGTAGTGTGGAGTGTGGGTGGGGGATTTTGTACGTGTCCCACGTATAGACACATTGTATCGCAATGTATTGCACACAGTGGTCCGACACGGATGGCCATCACAACATTGGAGACCATAATTTACGTCCAGAGGCAACGGGGTAATTTTGTGTTTCAGGTGGTTGTATTTTGCATGCGGTGGTTGTTCCGGTGAAAAGGTGTGTGTGGCATAGTTTATTTGGGAATATCCCTACTTCCCGTATAATTTTAATTGTATATAGGTATGTGTGTTAGTATGTACAATGTACATTGTACATAATTCCTTTTTAGTTATGCTTACAGAAATTATGATGCTAAAGATGTTTGGTGAGATTCACCTTTAAATCTTATCTAATTGGAGAATGTTTAACCTAATTATCTGAAACTATAATACGCGTGTTGGTGATATTTTATGATATCGTAAATAGGATTTAAAAGAAGCCCTTCTTAATATTTCGTATTGCGACAACTATAACCATAATGTCGCAAAAATAACCAATATGACTTTGTATTTAGTATTTAATTATAAGACTAATTATGGTCCTAGAATTTATTTTTTTTGAATTTAGTCTGCAAGAATGCGTCTACAATTTTTAAAAAACTACCCTACCCATAGTATTTTGTATTGGTTAACTAATTATGAAAAAGGTTATTTGGCAAAGGGTCTGAAATGCAAAATTTAAAGCGGAAATTAAAAAAAATAAAACGCAGAAATGTTCAGTTTAGATCCTTGATTCTTATGTACATATTTTTTTATGGTGGATTTGACTACCCATTTTTAAAGATTTTTAAATATTGTATACATTTTTTATGTGATTAAAAAATTATTAGTATCGAGCTAATGTTTTTTTTTAAATAACTGCATGTTTATATTTTACCTACAAATTATTATTTTTTGGGGCTAAAGATGGGCTGATAGGATTAAAAGTATTAAATACGATTTTTTTGGGTAAAATATAATGATGCAGTAATTGAAAAAAAATATATATTCGATTTTATTAACTAATTACATTTGTCATATAAAAATATTTCATTCATATTTACAATACCCCTTAAGGCGCCATTAGACGGGCTGTGACAACCACATATTTTGTCACAGATTGATACAGATTGTGTCATTACTCATTACATATGTGTCACAGATGGTCACATATGAGAATATGTGGCACATCTGTGGCAACTGATTTGCACAGCCCGTGTAATACAGCTAAAACGTTCGCACAGATGCAATCTGTGAAAAGTGACAGAAGATCGGCTGTGCTTTTGGCAGTACAGATGCCAAAGACACATTTGACATATGTACAAAGAACTGGTTGCTATGCAACACCACCACAAAACGCATATAAAAATCATGTTTTATTTAAATTGTTGGCATGATTCTATTGGTGTGTGGCCGCAAGCGCAAGTCACAAATCTGCCCAACACAGATAAGACATAAGTGCCATCACTTTATAGAATATAGATTTTAATTTACTAAAGAATGGAAAGAAAGAAGAAAGACATATGTGCCTAATGCTTGTGACGTAATATGTTTGGCGGAGATGTCATAGCTCAAAACTTAGTTCGTCATTCTATTCACATAATAGGATGTATCGCCAACATTCTCAAAAAGTGGCAACACATACATTTCGTATGGCGTTGTCATAGTTACGTGCCACCCAAATTCAATTCACCATTTTCGTGAAGTCACTGCGACATCTCCTATAAGATACGTCAAAAGTAACATATGTTTCTGTGGCAACACAGATGCATCTGTGGCATATATTTAGCAAGCCCAGATATTATTTTCTGTGCACAGACGTAAATATGTGGTTTGTACAGCCCGTGTAAAGTGGTAATCTGTGACAAGATGTAATTCAACAAATTTGCACATATTGTCACAGTTTGCCACAGCTGAAATATATACCTTGCACAGATCGTCTAATGGCACCTTAACAGGGGGATGGACATTTGACCGCCATAAAATGTACATACTGATCAGGGAGCAAAACTAAACATTTGGATTTTTTAACGATTCCGCTACAATCAGTAATTATGCCAATTAGGCTTTTTAATAATGGGGTAAACCATATAAAATATTAAGTGTAAAGCTACAGTCCCACGACTTGCGGCATCGATTTTCCTTGCACACTGCTTGCGTAATCGAGCAATTTTTCAGCGATTTTGGCTTGCGCCAGAATTGACGTGTATGGGTATGATTGCCGATTGCGCGAACGTGATTGCGACCATGTCACACGGATTGCATCCCAAAATCGAAAAATATTGAAATGATCGCCGATTGCGTTTAAAACGGTCACACAAGCAATTATTTTTTCAGATTTAATGCAAGCAAACATTACATTGTATAAATTCGGTAGAAATTAATTCAATATTATCTTTTTTATAGCCAATATTAAAGATTAGAAATGCCCAGTGGGCATTGCCCACCTCAACTTTTTTTTGGTATGTTTTTTTACAAGATGGCAAATCATTTTTTCTGCATGTGATCAAAATTTTCCCCAAACGGATTTTGACATTTACCGAATTCTTTTTACTGTACAACAATTTTTATATACTATATCCAGTACCTCAACTTTTTTTGTTT
>JAAAKO020049273.1:0-11283 GCA_010015015.2 Bolitophila cinerea
TATAGTCAATTTGCACTATACACCACCAATATCCCTGGATGTATGCAATTTTGTGGTGGTATATAGTGCTTGCCTACAGGGCATACGATTCTGCAATACATTTACAAGCAAAATACCACTTTTTCATTGTAAATAATAAAAATAACAAAAATAAAAATTTCAAATTTCAAATAAAATTGCTTAATTTATTAGGTGCTCAAAATAGTGCATTTATTTACTCGCAGTATTGCAGAATCGTATCATATCATCAATTCCAGCGCCATCTATTATGAATCGAAAAAATTGTGTTAGACAAATCATACGTATTTTTAGCCATAAAAATTCGAATCTGCAAAAAAGGGGGGGTTCATATTTAAAAATTTCATAATTTACCCCTGTTGCCCCTACAAGAAGAGGGGAAGGGGATGTAATTTTAGCACTAATGTATTTCCCCCGGGAAGTAATTCAATTTTTTTAATGGACATTTTTCCGTAAAGTGTTTATTACTCGAGTTATTTCGAAGTTTCAGGTTAAAAAAATCACCCCGTATAAAATCATCATAATGCTCCTACTCTGCTCGAACTTCAAACACCTGGCGTATAACGTAACTACATAGATCATTTTACGCCATAGTTTTATTGAAGTATTAGCTCTGGACTCAACAAAAATAGTTGTACTACGTGGTGTTAAAAGACCTTTGATGTTGATACACCAAAATTAATGAATTAAAAAAAACTTTTAAAAATATGGAGCCAAAGTTTTGTAAAAATGTCGGTTAAAGAGGTTCAATTGTCAGTGTTTAAAAAAAAACTATTATTCCAGCCTTATTTGGAATATCAGTTTTTTTAAACACATTTCTCGTGGGAGTTAGGGAGAAAAACTGTTTTTTTATATACGTTATAACATAAGTGATTCTCAGATTTAAGGTAAATACTTAGTGCATAAAGCCGTACCGGATTGGGCTTGATGGCTTTTCGCACCTTGAAGGTTAGGTTTAATTAAAGGAGTTTTTTGATTGTTATTCATAGACATTTTTCTATACAATGCTATTTTTTAACTTGTTTTAGTTTATCTTTCCTTTCTTACTTTACATTCCTATAGTAGAAAATGGCTTTTCTGTTTTTTTACAGCTGAGTTTACCGAGTTCTAACATTTAAGTTTTAAACAACACAAAAAAGATAATATCATTGTTTTAAAATTGATTTATATATACCAGATGCAAATAAAATATAGAACAAGACACAGTTGTATTTGGTTTGAGTCGGGTTTTAAGGAATGAGGATGGTCAAAAAATACAAGAAAAAATTAAAGTGTTTTAATACAAAAACGAAAATTGATTATAATTAAAATTAAAATTCTAGCAGTTTCAATGTTGTATTTTTTTGTTTTAAAATGATTTTTAGTAACGCTTTTGGTTGTTAGTTTTGTTTATTATTTATTTTTAAACAAATGTTTAAAATTCGTTTTCATGGTGAGATTTTTAGTGTATTGTTTTTTTGTATTAAGTCAACTTGGTATAAAAAATAAATTCATTCAAAAGGACGAAAATAATTTTTTTATTTATAAATACAAATAATGCAATAAAGACCTCCTTAAAAAATGGTCCATTGGCTATCGTAAACTTTTCCTAATCCATCATCCAAAAACTTCCATCTAAATACTTTCTTTTGATTTTACCATCTACATCCATTACCATGAACAATTGTAAATACATCTCTTCTTTAAATTTTCTTTTCTCTCTGCGTATGCGTATGTATAGTATATTTGCGAACAGGAAATCTATACTTCATCTCATCAGAAACACAATATTTGTACGATAATGCACTAGTACTATATTATTGATGTAAATACGAGTATATATAATATAAAATTACATATATATATATATATATATATATATACGATATGTTTGAAAACATTGTATTGATGAAAAACTAAAAATAAAGAAATATGAGAGCAAACACCCGCATTATAGGGACAAACCATATTATACACTCTATTCGCACTTAAAGTATGCGCGCCCACGCTCGAACCTTGCTCGATCCATCTCAGGTTTCATAACTTCCGTTTGGATGAATATACACATAATTACATAGTAAATAATAATACAATGTCTTCTCCTCGACGTTCTTGTCTACGATAAAACGTATATATAACGCTTTATGAATATCTTATGGTGCATATAAAATACTGCATAGATGTTTCACTGCAACTTGTTGGGTCACGTTTGAAAAAATGCACCCTGGAAAGGCGCTTACTGCTTACACACACACACACATGCACACTTGAGATTTTTGTTCTTTCGAGTTCGGCATTTTCTCCTCTTTTTGTTGTTGTGGCAGATGTTCTCTACAATCAACGTTCATAATGCGTGTAAAATCTTGGGTATTCGAGCGTTTACAATTTACACAGACGAAGCCTTCTCATAATTATTATGGAAAATTAACTTTACTGGCTAAATGCCCTGGAAACGCTTGAGTTTGCCTGGCAATACTAAATTGGACACCCGCACTCGGATTCGCAGAAATGCATATATAAGGGTTTGTCCAGTATTCATATACTTTGTGCTATGCCCTATGTTGTGCCTTTGATCTTGCCGTGAAAACGTATTTCAAATAAATTTTGTATGGATATTACAAAACTCGATGCTCTTGTTTATAATTGACAATTGATTATATAATTCTCAGTATATTGGAATAGATGGTTTCGTATTCTCGCCTAATATATTATGTATAGTATAATATAATTGCTTGTTTCTGATATATATATATACATATATATATATATATATAAATATTTTTGGTCTCAATATTCGCACCCTCATCCGAATACAGCCTACAAACACACACGGTCGCTGTGTGCCCGGTACTTTTCCACATTTATGCGCGTTTCTTTCCTCCTCTCTCCCTGAACGCGCGCATTTATTGATGCTAATCCTCAGGAACAGTGCATTGAACTTTCTCCGCGAACAAAAACACATACCGTGGCCGTATTCTTTCCCTGTGACTTGGTTTTTCTGTGTGTACAATATGCTATATATACCGAGTTTGTATGTGTGCGTACAATATTTTGGGGTTGTTTTTCCATCCATTATTTTTGTATATATTTGATTGTACACACAGCTCACAAATTGTGCGTGCAAACGTGCGTAGGACTACCCTCCGCAGAAACAGTATTATTATTTCGGTTAGGGATTTAGGGGAGACTCGCCGCAATTGTACAGTAAATCAATATTTTTTCGGGTTCATGACCGTGAACTCTTGGCGGGGCGTGTGTGTTTTCCAGCGGCTCTTTCAAGTAATTTTTGGCATGTATTGGTAATACTTATTTCCAATATAATAAGTAATAAGTATTAACCTTCCAGAAAAGAGTAATTTTATATTTACATTTAATTTAATATTTGTATTAATCTCAATGATATTGCAAAATATTCTTCTCCACAAAATTTAGTCTAAAACCATCGAGAAACCCTAAAATGTTATCCCTACATAGGACCCAAAATAAAAACACACACACAACTAAAATGGCTGCGCCATTTATCAGCGCGTTACAAATTCCAATTTTAAACCCATGCATATTTATACCTGCGCACACACTACCCGCATCTATTCCGAGAGGGCACAGAACATATATAGAGAAACCGAGAACTGGATGCATGTCCTAGAAATGCACATTTTTGAATAGACCAAAACAAATAATCCCATCTGTGAATTTCGGTGTGCATGTGTGTGTTGTTGAATAGATTAGGATTTACGATTTCATTTCGAAATTTTCTAATACACTTACAAATGCATATTATAACTATACCATACAATATACAACATATAAATAAACGCATTTGAGTAAACACTAAATTTTAGATATATACCGGTTTAATTTTCAAACAATGCAAACGGTTTGCAAGATGCGTCTATTGTTTGGCTGTCCTTTAGTTGGAAAAGGTTTTTTTGAATATGAATTTCAGACCTACCCCAAAACAGAGTTTTTGGAAATTTGGAATTTGCTTTAAATGATTTATGCTAAATTTAATGCGAATGTTTTTTAAATAGATCATGTGGCAACGTCGCATTTTAATGGTCTGTTGTTTTGAAGAAACTTTGGTTTATCTTCTTTAAAACAAGTCTAAATATGGGTGTAGGAATACATTTTCAATAATGTCTATACATTTTAGAGGACATTTTTTACTTTATTGTTCCCTCTCAAAATGTATTCTAAGGACGCATGAAAACTTATTAATATTATTCTAAACACAGAAAAACATAACTATATTTTAATTTGGTCCTATCATCTGAACTTATGTTATTTTAAAATACAAAACCTAACAAAATATTTTTTTTTTCATAAAAAGGCCAGTCATACATATATACTCGTATAAATATATATATAATTTATTTTAAAATATGTTTATGTTTTTAATTTGTTTTTGTAATTTACAGAAATGGCTTCTTACAATCCCCATCTTCTCGGATTCGGTAATACAGGAATAATGGAGGAACAGTCCAATTCGATAAGTTCGACATTTGGTGATCACCAGTTCTACGAGAACCTCATGTGCGGACTGACGCGTTGGGAGAACGATAAAACCACAAGCTGTATTCCAGGCATGCCGTCTCAATTAAAGTAAATATTATAAATATATAAAATATTTAAAATAATGTCTAATTCAATTATTATTATTTTTTTCGTTAGTATGCAGCATCGTAACATTCTGAATGGTGATGCTCTCTATTCCCATGTGCTTGGCTCAATCGGAACGCCAGCAGCTAGTCGCAGTAACGTGATCGGTGCCATTGGTACGCCAGCCGCTAGTCACAATAACAACAACAATATGCTCGGTTCCATTGGAACACCGGCTGTGAATCACAATCTGATCAGTTCCATGGGAACGATGACTGTAAGTCATAACCCCGGTGTGATCGGACAAGGTCCACTAACGCCAAGCATTTCACCGTTGACCGGATCGTCGGGAAACAGTGAGACCAGCGAAGCCCTGCATGGCGGCGTTTGCATGGAATGTAAACTTATAGGAAAGCTACAATGTGTGCATGCTGGCAACGATGAAAACTACAATGACGAATCATCGGATAATTCCGAAGCTCTTGATAAAACGGACGCACGCAATGGCGCCGGACCACGTACGTTTCGTCCGATTGGAGCGATGCGTCACGCAATGCGTCTCCGGTCTCCAAATCAACCGTGGCCCATGTGTGAAATACATTTTGAGGATATGCGCTATGTGTGCTGTCTCTGTCGCAAGGTTATCTGTCAGGAATGCTCGTTGCGTGAGCACAACGATCACACAGTGATCACCGTTGAAGAGTATGCTGATGATGCACCCAGACGTATGCAGAACTGTCTAGAGCTCGGTATTTGCGGAAAAAACCTGATTAAAACAAGCATCGACAAAGCGGTCACAATAACACAGTCATTGGACAAGGACACGCATGAGGTCGTACAGAAGATTCGCAAGATCATGCGTCAATTTATTATTATCATCGAAGAGCGGGAACGTATTCTTATTGAGAAAGTCGAAAAGTTCCGCACATACAAAACGAATAACATTACAGATCAGACGAGCGCACTGCGTGCCTCTTTGGCCGGAATTGTAGATACATCTGAAGAGATACGTCGTTTTAGTAGCACTCAAGACTCAATGTCTGACATTGAGTTAGCCATGGTTCTGGCACGCACAGAGTGTCAAATGCAGCGTTTCTGTGATATGTACCAAACGATGAATCCCAAGGAGGAGTACGTTGGATTCGTTGCACCGAGCTTTGAGTTGGCACAGGAATTACGGAAACAGGGTGACATTGTAGTTTTAAACCAACGTGGCACACACACTAGCCTCCAGCAACATATGCAACAACAACAGCAACAACAGCAGCCATGTTCTTCATCTGCTTCGTCATCTAGACGTCCGATCACACGTTCTATGCCTCAGTCGTCACCACCGCTTACGATCACCTCTTGGGATCCTATGGTAATGCTAGCCGCAGAGCAAGCAATGTCAGCACCACCACCGCAACAACCGCAAACAAGTCAAAATAACTTTTTGTACAATTCACACAAATTAGAGGGTGGCATGTCACCGTCTGATAATTATGCTATGCCAACGAAAATCGGTGAGGCCATCTCAGGTAGTCCGTGTCACGTTGTTGCTGTCCCATCGGCAGATGCAAGTACCTCGTTTGCATTCGATGGACACGGTGACGGTGAGGTCAGCCGTCCGTGGGGATTGTGCGTTGACAAGGACGGCCACATTATCGTTGCGGATCGTCGTAATAATCGCATTCAGATATTCTATCCGGACGGCACGTTCAAACTAAAGTTCGGTGTCAAAGGTATTGGTAACGGTCAATTTGATTTGCCGGCTGGTATAACCACCGATGTGCAGAATAGAATTGTCGTCGTGGACAAGGATAATCATCGTGTACAGTTATTTACTACACAAGGAACGTTTGTACTGAAATTCGGAAGCTACGGCAAGGAATGCGGACAGTTCCAGTATCCGTGGGATGTTTGCACGAACAGTTTGGGTGAGATCTTGGTGACGGACTCACGCAATCATCGCATTCAGTTGTTCAATCAGGACGGACAGTTCTTGTCACGCTTTGGATTCGATGGTAATAATCATTTGCGTAGCCTAAAAGGATTGACAACGCCACGCGGTGTTTGCTTTACGCCACACGGAGACATTATTGTGTCTGACTTTGAGAATCATCGTTTGATTCTCGTTGACGGAGCCATGACTAAGGTAAATATTACTCAGTTTTTAATTATATATTTATGCACATATGCACTAAACAAATATCTTAAAATAAATTAAAAAAGCATCCGCTTGAAAATGTGGTCTTAAACAAATATTAAGGTCTACTTTTTTGTATTTACTATTATTTAACACAATTATTTATAATAATTTTATGTACAATTTATTTGAAGTTTACACCACCCTTTTTAATAAGGCTCCCATTAACCTTTTTGTCTGCTTTTATAGATCATTGCTGCCAAAGGATGTGAAGGTTCTGGACAGATGGAGTTTAGTCGCCCGTCTGGCCTCTGCTGTGATGACGAGGGCCGAGTTATCGTTGCCGATTCAAAGAATCAACGTGTTTTAGTGTTCTCTCCCAAGCTAAGCTTTTTGTGGATGGTAAGTTAAAAAATAATAAAAAATTAAACTTTTCTCTATGTATCTGTAATCTAGATAATAAACTCTATATTCTTAATTTTAGGTTCACATTCGTCCGTCCACAAATGCAATGATGATGTCCTCGAATATCGACGAAAAAGATCGTCCTAGCGATGTGTGCCTACTGCCAGACGGACGTCTTGTGGTCATGGTAGAGACATCACCGGACGCTCGAGACACATCGAATCCACAAAAAACGTTTGTACAAATCTATTAACCGGACCACCTGACCAATAATATTAAAATTAATCTTTTTTTTACTAATTTTAAATTTGACTCGTATATTTACTAACATTACAACCAAAATACACCTCAACCACAACAAAAATACCTTTACATTCTAGACAGAAATATTATACATATATATTACCAATACACAATATACACATACATATTGAATGTACATATAGCGTACATAGTTAAAAGTAAATTTATATAAGCACAGAACTATACTAAAACTTGTATATGTAAATATTATATTCAATATTTACTGTATTATCACAATGAAACCTAAGTATTAGAAAACACAAATACAATTAAGACTTTTCATTGGTCTAGCCGATCAATAACGTTACACAAAGACTGATCTACAAATCGTCCACATTATCAGATGATTTTTTTTTAAATATTATTATTTTGAGATGTTGTCATAAATCAATCGATAACAACAACAAAAAGATAAAAAAAACGTTGGCTGAAATGTATTAAAATAGTTTTACCCTCAAACAAAAACAAACTAGCATAAAAACGGGAAGGAAATTAGTTCCCCGCCCCAATTTTTACGGAGAATCGACAGACTGACTAAATAGATTATTGCAATCGAGAAAAAGACTTTTGAATTCATACGTTAAGACTGCGTCACTCATTCTTCGGAGGCGTACGGAGATTTATAGATAGAGAATTTTTTAGTTTCGATCAGTAACGCTTTACACATACAAAACACACTCAAGGATTAGATTATAAGTATTTTTTAGGAAATGATTTTTTATGATACATGCACAATAACGATACACGCATATTTAAATTTAAATTACGCAAGAATTAAATATATAGTAAGAAGGTATAATGTTCCATACTCTCTTTTTATATTATTATAATTGAAAAAGAGTTTTAAAAAACGATTTGTATTCTAGGTGTTTAAAAAATACCTGTTTGTAAAAAAACGCCAATGAATTTATTATTATTATTTGTGTGTAGAATTCATATTAAATATATAATATTAAATTATTATTAATAATAAAGAGTCAGTAAAGATTTTAAATAATTCGATAATCTAAGACATATATTACTTTCAGAGCATTTACTTTCGCTTCGAGTGTGAATTCTTAAAGCATTAATTGTATTTAAAAAAATACATAAATCTGTTTTTCTAAATAAATTAAACTTAAATTAACAACCAAATTTGCCAAAACATGTTTATACATTATTTGAAATGTGTAAACATAGTCCTTGAAATCATATCTATAAACATAATAATAAAATTGCCTTTGAGCTTGAAGGATTCAATTGTTAATGAACTCTATGGAAAAACATTTGAAGCTAATTCCTAATTAAGTCGTATGATTTAGCGATTGCTTGTTACAATCACCTGTAATTATTTTATTCGTTTCGATGAAAATATAATTTTTATTCTCAGCAAAACGAATATAAAACTTTAGAATAAAACCTACATGTAATAAAACCTACGAATTAAATATGACACGGTATTGAACTGAACGTAAAAATGTAATAATAATTAATTACATAATTTACGATAAATAAGCCAGACGAATTGCGTTCCAAAAAATACACTATACTTCTTTAATTTAATATAATACTTTAAAACAGAAAATCAATTTTAATTTTTATAATAGTTAAAAAAAATATTTTTTGAGCCACCTGAAACAAATACAAAAAACATGAATGCTGCTCTAACGATTTTTAGCATAATCATGTATATATAGTTTCAATTTTTTATCAACTATAATATACAAATATGTTTACTAATTTTAATGTGTTTATTCGTAAAATATATATAAACACCGAAAAAAGACAAAATATTTGCAATTGGTAAATTTTTACCGGGAACCCTAAATATATATAAAGTCCTAATGCTTTTAGAAATAGCATGGAAGTACCAAAATAATTTCTTTACTTAAAATATATATTTTTCAAACACACACAAACAAATAATTACGTAGTAAAAGAAAAATAATTATATTCAAAAACTACTACTACAGTAAATAGAAAATACTCTGAGTAGCAATATGTTTAACATGGTGCAAACGTGCAAACATCGTTTTAATTTTTTTGTGTTTTATTTTTTTTTATTTTTTATAATAATTAATGTGCAGCCCGTTGTGACGCACTCAAATAACATACACACAATTTTATGTTTACATTTTTAAAAAAAACTTTTAGGGTATACTCTGTACGAACTATATCTTCGACTTTCGTTGAATATAGACTATTTCTATAATTTAATATTAACATTTTTATTTTTGTTAGTTGCAAGAGATTGTGCCAATTTTTTAAAAACACTGCCATTTAGGCAAACAGGAATCAAAATAATTTTTGAAATGCACGTTTAAAAAAGGAAACATTTCATTATTGCCATAGGTACAAAACCAAGACGCACACTTTTTTAATATTATTAAACTTATATAAACAAATTAATAATAAATCTATTACGCACAGATTTTAATTTCTCATTTAATTAGTTACCACAAAGAATACCGGCTGTTTATTTATATTATATAGAGAGAAACGTAGAGGAGAAAAGTTGTTTTTGTACAACAAATTCAGACACAATCAAAACGATTTAAATACAAACAACCTCAACAACAAAAACCTAACATATATAATTTGTTCGAGAACCGTGATTCTACAATATATAATATGTAAAACATTTAAAAAGTTTCTGAAACACTTTTTGACATAATTTAAATGCAAGTGTTTTACAGAGAAGAACATTTGGTGAAGACTCAGACTTTGTCTTGGTATGGAATTATAAATTGAATCGATAATTTTAAATCTTATGATATACTGAAGATCGTCTATTCAAATTGACAAATGCGATCTTGTCATTATCTCATACCAAACGTTTTTTTTCCAATAAACAGCAATGCATTTTTGTTATAAAAAAAAACAATTTTAGTAAGCGACAATTAATTTTAGTGATTTGATAAAAATATTAAAGAAATTCCCCCAAAAAAAATAGCAGAAAATATTGCCAAAAAATATACAAAAAAAAATATTATTAGATTTATGTACAATTTATATACAAAACACTTTTAAAACATTTGTAATTACAACATTTAATGCCACAAAACATATGTTGTATACTAGCATAAGTTTAAATCATAACGGTGACAACGTTACCCAGTCTCGCATCTGCGTATGCATATTATATCAACACAATCAGGAATATTTAAAATAGTTTGAAGGTTTTTGCTGTATACATTCAATTTTGTTACCATTTTATAATATTGTATATTGTAAATTGATTAAACTTTACTAATTATATTCCTAATTTTTACCCTTTTTCACATTTTACAATTTTACGAGTACTTATTAGTATTATAATTAAATTTGCTAGTTTTTATATTGTCGCTTTGTAAGGAAAAATAAATAAAATTTGCTCGTAAATGTGCGTTTTTTTTGTATTTTGTTGTTATTTAGGATAATATACATAATTGCATCCAATTTAGTTTACTCCATATAATTCAATATTGTACACCAAATAATTGAAAATTCTCCACCAAATAAAATAATTGGTGTTCACCAAAAAATTCAAAAATGTCCTCCTAATTATATAAAAATGCGCACCTACTAAGTGTGCACCCACACTTATAAAAAGACATTGCGACATTGTACGTACAACAAAATCGAAAAAAAAATTAAAAAATATATAAAAACAGTTTTTTTGTATTTTAGTCAATAAAATTATTCATTTTTTTCATAAAAATCAGAATTTAGATAAAATATAAATATAAATATAAAAATAATAAAAAAAAATCTACCATTAAAAATTTTTTTAGTTTTAGTGTGTTTTTAATTATATTTATAATTTCAAATTCAAATTCAATTCAAATTACTAACATAAAATACTTTTAAAAAAAAAGGAATTGGTATTATTT
>JAAAKO020049284.1:0-26216 GCA_010015015.2 Bolitophila cinerea
AGTTTCTAAATTAGTAGCTCTGTCAGATTGCGGTGTGTAGCATCAGTAATTCCAAATAACTAGGATTTAACAAGCCACCCTGGGTGATGGCGTACCGCATTTATAATCTAATAAGCAAATTATGCAAATGCAACTGTTCATTTTGTAATATATGCGGTTATATTTATATATATATTTATATATTGTAATTCCATGTTTTGCTATGCGTTTTCCTTTTCACCAGAAAATGAAGCACCCGGGAGACGGGAAACCGAAATGTTAGTATTTTGCAGTCAAGCATGCATCCCGGGCGTATGCATCCCAACGCGTACATTACAATAATGGTAATCCTGTTTGTTTTCGATTAACAACCCTCTCAAAAACAACAAATCGAAGTGAATATCAATACGTAGAAGGTAGAAGCGTATACAAGCTGTATATGTATATTGTATATAAATTACTACATACGTGCTCTAAATTCGAAAAATAGATTGGTTGTGCGTGTTTTACGAGCACAAAGGATTAAAACATCAAATCGGAAAATGTGTGCGTATATATATCCCTTTTTTCTAGAACGAGGATTCCGCATCCAAAAGTGGTGTTCTATATAAATATGTATTTGTAAACTACATATAAACTTATTACGTATCATGGGTATGTTTGTGTGTGTGTGTGTGTGTGATGGCTTCGAAGGGCTGAGCACATAAACAATATTAAAAATCAACAAACAAAAAAGGAAAAAAACAAACTAGGAATTCTGATTTTTCGAGGATTGTTGAAGTACAGCAGCAGCAACAACAACAACACCATTGAACAATGCATATATGTGCAATATGCGTGCACGCACACTGCACAAGCACACGCGAACGCTCATCGCATAAATAAACTGTATACAAACAACATTTCTACATTTCTACATATGTATGTGTATATGGTGCGCGCAAGAAAAGGGAAGTGTGTGTATTTGTGTGTGCTGCACTCCGACCGCCAGGTGGTCACGAGGGGGTGTCATTATACGGCATTATTACATATATAATATTCTATAGAACACGCACTGAATGCATTTCATTTGATTATTATTATTTGATTTCGGGTTAAATTTTTTGGTGGCGAACACCCAACCAAACATTAAATTAGCCAGAATCATATTCGGAGCGCGTATTGTGCTGATGCGTGTTTGTATGGCTCGGCAGTAAATGCAGCCCGCAGCGCGTGGGGTTGGTTCAGTGATGCTAGTTTTTTTCCTGACTGCGTGAACAAACAAAGCAGCATCAAACACACACAGGGACACACACTCGCATTTGTTCGATTTTCAAAGTCACAACATGTATAATTGTATATACCTAGTCGTATATATTTTACCAACGACGTGGTAGACAAATGAATAGTTTTATTTGTTTTCTTGAAATAACGTTTAGTACCTACACAAGTTTTAGTTGTGTATGTAATTTGTATTTACGGTTGCAAGACTTATAAAGTTTATGTGCGACTATTCTTTATTTACGATCTACAGGCACCCAGGAATTCTTATCGTGAGCTCTCGGTATGATGCCACATAATATATATATATATATATATATATATGCTTGCAATTTGTGTGTTCTCTTTCCGAAACAATTCAACAGTGGTTTTAGGGGTTTGCACGTATGCGCCGTGCCGGCCGCATCCCTCTAAAACGGACAGCCATTATTATTAAACGGAAACTGTTTTCTGTTATGTGTGTGTAGACTGTAAAGTTGAGGTTAGCGCCCTCGGTCCAGTTGGCAGTTTTATATGGTGTGCATTTCGTAGACGGCAAGACCGAAACGAATTAGCAAATGTGAATGCCACTTCAGATGCTTTGCAGTTTACAGAAAACCGTACACTTGCTATGTAATAGCCTGTGAAATAGTGTGAAATTGAAGAACTGAAGAGCGAGTGATTACGTTTTAAGGGCCGTTGACCTATAGGATGCTTCTCGGTGTGGTGTGGTGGTAGTGGCTTTATTTCAAATGAGATATTGCCAAATTTGTACACTAGTTTTACTTAACTAAAATCAGAAGTATGCATGTTATTTATGTTTGAATTTGTATATTTTTATCATTCATTATTTTTTATGGTTGAAAAATCATCCAACTAATAAAGAAAATGTCCAGTGAAATAAATAAATGTTCACCGATAGAAAACTTTCTCTGAAAATAAAAAAGTCCACTTAAAATAAAACGGTGCTTCTAAAATAAATTAAAAAATAATCAATTTAACAATACAAAAAATAAATGTATACTTATTTCTTTAAATGCTACTAATTTAGCGTACTTTAGCTAAACTAGTAGCCTTATTTATCAGTACGCAAAGACCCATAATTTGTATATTTTCTTGTTTTTATAATATTGTAATTATAATTGCTTTTAATAATAGAATTCAAAACCGACAATATACATAAGTTCGTAATTTAAAAAAAAACATTTTGTTGAAGTACGGAAGAGCCTATTATTTGCATTTTAAAATGTTTTACCTATCAAAACCCACAACCGCAAAAACATAATTGTTTTTTTTTAGGCAAATGCGAAAGCCATTGTGAGGAGCATAATACTGTGTTTTATACATTTCTAATCAGAACAAGAGACACATTTAATGATAAAAATAACAGGTATATAAAACTTGGTGTCCACAGCCGTACAATTTTATCGTCGGTGGCTCTTCTATTTAAAGTATGATTTAAAATTAAAGTAACAGTAAAATGAAAAAAAATGTCTTTATTTTTAAATAAAACCAACCTTCAAGAAGAAGAGAAATCGAGCCCAAATTGCCTTTAATTTTTTATAACCATGAATATATAGAACTCTTCATTCTTCCCCAAATTGGAAATATACAAAGAAAGGTTATTTGCCTACCAAAAATAAAAAAATGTTAACTTAACGGGATAATTAAAACGCTCACCAAATTACTTAAAAATATTACATATATTAATAAGCTTGTGTGCATAACAACTTTTTTATTAGATCACATTATATTTGCTAACTGCTTTTTTTTTCAGGTTACTTTTTCTCTGTGAGCACATTTTTGGTGTGCCATTTATTTTTTTCTTACTTCCTAAAGTTGATTCCTAGGAAACCCATCTCACTCATCAATTGGGTCATTTCTTCTAGTTCAAAATATCGCATTAGATTAAACTTTAGTATTTTTAAAATAAAAACTAAAACTTTTAATTCAATTTTTTTCCAGGGACCTGTTGAATTTTATATATTATGATAATATTTTTTTTGTTTTCAAACTATAGATATTTAAAATTATTCAACTTAAACACAAAGGAAAATATTGAAGATTTTTCATTCTAAATACTAAATATTATTAAGGGTGATATATTTTTCTAATATATAATACGTGGTTTTATACACTCGCCTTTGCGACCTTTTTATTTGCTTGCGTCGGCGGCGCGTACTTCATAAATGACACCCATATTTTCTATACCAGAAATAACTATAGCTATAATTTGTATAATATTACTAATAGTAAGAAGTGCTGCTGCTGCTTTTCTTAAGTGTGTGTAGTGTTGAAAATCGACGGTTTAAAAAGAAAATAAATTCTGTTATTATAAGTGCGTGCGAAGAGAAAAAGATGCCCACCCCGTGGGCAAAAGGAAACCGGAGACGTGCGCGACAGATCGCTTGCGCACACGCAAAAGTGCCGCTCGCTATATTCGTATCTACACACACACACTTACACACAGACACTTTAATATCAATTTGTTGTCTATGCGGTTGACTTCTAATTGACATCTGCTCTATATTTTTTCTTGTTGGTTGGTTGATTTTACAGAGTACCGAAAAAAACACCGGTGCGCTGCGGTAGCACCGATGATGATTTATGGGGTGTATAATAATTTTGAATCTTTACCCTGATGACAGGTTTATATAGTATAGCGCAATTTAAAACAAACAACTTATCGGCTTGTGCTATGTGCTTTTCGAAAGTCCCAGTATATAAGTGATGACAGTTTTTTTTTATTTTGGCTCATAATATTGAAGGATATAGATCTTTTAACTTATGTCATATCCGGCCTAATCCCGAATTACACTTACATATCAATTTGCACGGCGCGCACACGGCGAAATCGGAACATTGAAATTAGCGCACCCCTATATCCAGTTTACGATTACAATCTTATCATCCGGTCGATGACAAGTAATTATACATTGTGCAAGTGCGTAGAAACTCTCACACCAAACATAATCATAAGCACACACACACACACAAACATAAGCTAAAAAGGGTAATTTAGTGTGAAACTTGGTTTAGTCCGTTATACGTTTAATATCAGGTATAGGTTCTTTCTATGTGTGCAATTATGTAATGTGTCTGTGAATATGTACTATGTATGAAAATTGTTTTGACAAAGCGAAAAGTTTCGGTACACGCACACTAAAATTATACCTTTGCGACGATTTCTCGTCGAGATAAGAAACAACGAGTGCGCTATTGAAATGTGTTTGCTGTGAATACGCATATATATACGCATATTAGGCAGCGGGGGTAGTGCTTTGTACTATCGAGAGGGAGGGTGCGAGTAAATATATATATTTGATAATATTCTCTATGCGTAATGTACAAAATTAAATGGGTGAATGATCATTTATCATATTATTAGCTTTGCTTGAAGATGGAAAGGCTAGATTAAAACATATACGCATTTCCCGTCGAGACCAATTTAAGGAAAAGCAATTTAACTTTTTCAAAGTTAAATTGTGAACGTTATAGCTTGTTTGAAGACTGTACTGTAAACTATTCATATTAAATGGGGGTTGGTGTGTTTTTATTTGTTTTGTTGTAGGTATATGTCGGAGTAGGTATATATACTTTAATCGTGTATACAAAGAGTATCCTTAGGAGTTGTATGTATTTATACTGCTGCTAAATACCTAATAAGATAAGAGGCGCTTTGTAACGGATAAGTCTTGGAGAATAAGATCCTTTTGTTTTAGAATTTTGGGGTTACATTAGGGCGGGATGCTATGTCATGGCGAATAAATGCCTTTTGTTATAGTTGAGTATATCACGTTTTCATCCAGTGTAGTCATAGTTGTTGGGTAAGCTAAACATTTCCCGCATGATAAAGATCGTATATTAAATAAATCTCAATAATAGATTATCATAGTCGAAAAATGGTCTAAGTCTACTTGATTAAAAAAACGTATTGTATCTTAGGTCTAACGAAAAGTGTTTTTTCTATACGTATAGATATAAATGTATGGTTTCATTTGACAACAATATTTAACCTCATTATTTGTTCATACAACCATCTATATTGACAAAACAATTGGACTTTTAGGCTTATTCTTTTTTTGTTTATGTTCCAATTGGATTTTTTTTTAAATAAATATAAAATATTGTATTATTCTCCAAATATGAAAAGAATATACATACAATTGACTTCAATTGTTATTCTACATGCGAAACACTTAGTTTAATAATCCCATTATAAATAACAATCGTGGTGATAATTTTTAAGCAACGACGATACATTCGTCCAAAAACCAAAAAAAACTAAGTTATTTTTAAGGTTTCAATCAACAAGTGTGTGTGTATGTTAGAGAACATAAATTAAGCAATCATTCTTAATTGAAGTAAATATAATCAAAAAAATAATACCATATGTCTTATTTTCTGCGACTAGTCTGTTTTTTCTCTGCGTCGCTTATTGTCCCCTCTGTTTTCTTTATATGCATCGGTAATGTCTTCAGTAATATTATATTATATATTTTATAGACCATATCATTCACGCACCACGCCATTCCAATCCTATAGGATATGAATTTAAAATAGTCGCTTTTTATTGCTTTCTAATAAAGAGTGAGTGTGCGGACAAAAAGAAATATATACTCGTCCGGGAAATAAAAATTGAACAGCAAAAAACAAACCTTGGCGTCTCATGTGTAAATTCTAAGGGGGCGAGTTACGCACGCGCGTTTGTGTGTGTGCACAGTGGCGCAAAGAAATCAACGGCGTGCTTCCTTGCTGCGGGTTGTAATTATAATGGTTTTTATATTACATTAAATTGGTGCATGTATAATAATATTATATAGAAGGGCTCCTGCATCAACACACATGCACAGAGTTTAAGCTTATGTATAGGGTTCAATGTATATATAGCCATTGTAAAGATTTGCCATAATATATATGTGTTATGGTATATATATATATATATATAAGTTGACTTCAAGAGTAGTTAAGCCTTTATGCGTGACGATAATTGTACATTGTACAATCGGGGGAGTCCAATAAGAATGATAGCACAGTAACGAAGATTCTAATTAGGTTGTATTTAGGTTTGTTTTTATTAAAAAAATAATATTTTTTTAAAATATGGTATAGATATCTATAAATAAAGATCCATATATTTGCATTGGCAATTTTTTATATTATTTTATAAAATAATAAGTTACGTTTTATTTAAAATAAATAAATATTTTATCAGTATTTTTTCCTGTATAATGTTTGCATTGAACGGGGATAAGTAATCAATCATACTTAAGTTATATGAAAAAATATTAGATTATTTCAACACCTTTTTTAAAGCAATTCAATTTCTTTTACAAATGCAAAAATGTTTTAAAATCAATTAAATTTCGCCAAAAAAAGATGACAGTATCAGATATATCGTATTCCGTATATTTATCATTCAAACCTCGTGTTAAATACTATTTCTTAAAATCATTGATCTCGAAATACTATAAAGAAGATGAGACATTTAACAAAAAAAAATCCATCGCATTTTAAAATTATAATAAAGACATATTCAAATACATAAACAATATTGACACAACACGATTTTAATACAAATGTAACATATAAAGAAGATTTGTGAAAAAAACCTGTCACAGCAAGTTAAGTCAAATACGTTACATTATTATATTTACTTTCTTCCAACTGAGTTTTTGTCATCTTTCCGTTCGGGGTGTTTTTTTTTCAAATTTGTTATATAGGCTCAGCGGCAATGTCGAAGTGTGTTGACGGTTTGTGTATTCTCAAAAACTTAAAAAAACACGAAATAAGGAATAGAAGCATTCACAAAACGCACAACCATATACACATACATTCTTATATACTATATTATATTATACATAGTATAGTGTAAACAAGAAAAAGAAATTCAACGAGACTCGAAAGGAAGTTCACGTGCGCCATCCAGGAAAGAAGGTCAACGTGTTTTTGTGTCTTTTGAAAAACTTCGCTTTGACATAGAATCTCTGCTTCAAACATAAAAGAAAACTGGATGTCTGGCGCTCGCTTGGATGTCTGAATTTTTCTCTTGCTTGTTAAATGTGTCTCTAACATCATCAGGTAGAAAGGTACTTATGTTACGGTATTTTATGTTATGTAACGTTATGAGAAGGTATTACAATTATTAGCCACACTTTTAGAAAATTGAACTTTAAAAAAATTCGCAAAATAAAAGCACATAAAATAAGTGCCATAAATATACATTTTTTGGATCTACAGAGAACCACACCGAGCATTAACTCGAACTCTACAAATAAAGTATATAATTTGCGTGAAAACTGACACCTCACTTAGGTCGCCGTATAATAGTAATGTGTGTTTATTAGTAGACCGCGTGCAAAAGTGAGTGCGCGCGTGCGCCCAACGCCTATTATTATAAATATAAAAGTATATTTTGCAATGCACAGCGCATTATACATTTTTTTGCAAACGTGTTTTATTGAGCGTGTGCACACCCTTTCGAAATTGTGCCCGCTCTCTGGCTTTGCATAATTATTATGATTATTTCTATGCTGCTCGCCGTGCTCAGAAACATACTATATAACTATATAGTCAACATGTTTTATGCATAGCTTACGTAGAGACACACACAGACATAATGTGTATAAGCGTGTGTTTGCTATGCCCACTAATCTTCTCATGTCGCACCAACCCATTCATCATTTCGTCGTATATCGGGTTCTTATACATTTATATTGTGTTATGCGAAAATATCCGCTCAGCATTTGTGTATGATTATTGCGTGCTTAAAATTACATAGGGGATGATTCATTTCGTTTTGTATATATGCGTATTTGTGTGTGTGTATTACTATAATAATTCATTGTATATATAGAGTTTTTTTTTTTGAGTACAGGATTATCGCATAAAACGTGCGTGTCATACATCAAAGGATTAATTTTATGTTATCATTATCAAATGACCATTCGAGATTTTTGTAAAACGAGTGCACATACAAAAGAGTTGTGCTTTTGCGAATTACATGCGCTTTTGATTTGCACGATATTATATTTATATACGTATTTATGCGGAACATAATATTATGAGTTTTTTGATCAAGATTATTATGTATACGACATTCATATATCGACTCAGCGTGACGCAAGGGTTGCGCGCAGTTTCTTGAATTGCTGATTTCATTAATCAAACTAACCAAAAAAATACGTTACACCGCATTAAGAGGTTGTTTTGTTCAGAAGCTGCTCTCTCTCTCTCTCTCTCTGTGTGTGTGCGAATGTCAAGACAAAATAAATCACTCACACGAACTTGATTTTCTAAGATTTTTCTGTTCCCATGCTACCACACACGCGAATGCAAACAGCATTTGCGGTATATTATATATGCTTTTTATATGCGCGTGCGTTTTGATGCCGCAATAATGACACCCCGCTGTGGGCTGCTTGCTGGCCGTGCCGACGCAGATTGAGCTCCACGAGAGTTTCGCGGTTTTGAATACGAAACCCGCATAGATCGAATGGTCTGCTCTGTATGTGTGTGAGTATATGCGTCTACACAGAAGTCCAATTCCAAAATTATGGCTTCACATAATTACATATGCACACACACACACACATACTCTTGCACAGTGTGCGACATGCAATTAGTCGCAATTAATTATCTACCTTTAATTACATTTCTAATATATTGCATGTGGTTTTGTGGCGGCAGAAATAGTTGATGTCAAAGAAAAATAAAGAGGACTTAATTAAAAAGCTTTGGCGCGTTTATATGGAAAATGCATGGTTTATTGAAAAATTATCTGTAAATGCGTTTACGCTGATAGTACATGAATTTTTTGTTGCAAAAATTTATTTTTTGAAAAATGTTAATTAAATTTTAGTATTAATTGAGAAGCAACCAATCTACTTTTATCTTTTTCATTATTTTAATACATTATTGCTTACTTTTAGCTTTACTAGATTTTGGTTAATCAAGAAATAAAAGGGACATTTGCTCTCTATTTTCCGATTGTCCAAATATTATTGTTTTTTGCTTATTTTTTACTTGTTATTGAACGAAGTAAAATGTAATAATTCAAATAAAATCATTGCTTCGATCCTTATAATTATTTATTTTATTTAAAAAAATATATAAAGAAGTTTCATATAAACTTAAATGGGTGTTGGAGAGGTGTTAGGGTTAAACGGGGTTTGAGCACAATATATCCACACTGAGACCTGCGTTCGCCCGGCTCTCATGGGACATTAATCCACAAATTTATCTAGGGTTAAACAAATACTAGGATTTGATAAGGGAGAAAATGTTAAGGTATTACAATTGGATTTTGACTAAAGTGCATTTTTAAGCATTCGGCCAATCGTAGTACATTCAACGTCATCATATACCTTATCAGCATACATATGTTGAAATAATTTGATTATAGATATGCTGTCATAAGTGACACATTTTTCAGCATACGTATTTTATTTAAATATAAGGTTAAATGTAGAAAAGTGGACTCAAATCAATTTAATTAACTTAAAGATTTTCATTTCAATTTAGTCAAATTAAATTTTAAAAAATACTGAAAAACGACTAAATAACGTAACTAAAACGTATTTTTCATTCCTTGCAGGAAATCTCAAAGTCCACTCAATCTACGCGTTATCTATTCCAGACGCAAATTTTCTCACACACACACATGCAAAAATAAATAATTGAAAAATCCATCAACTTTGCTGGCACAAGTATATGTATGTAAAAATTATCAATACGAAGAAATCAACATCATCACCCATCCGGTGGCACCGTGTCAAGTCAAGTCATCGTGGCCAAGTCAATTCCCCTCTTATATATTATACATTCAGCAAACGCAAGAAGACACAAACACATGTATACGTTTTCGTATAGGATAAAAGTACAAAATGTATGTACATATATGCATATATATTATGGTATTATGAATGTTTAAAGTATATATATGTATATGTAATAATATGTAAGAAGTTTATTTTTATTTGTGTATGCAGAAAAGAATACCCGACAATCGCTGGTATGAATGCATTTGCATTGCGATTGTTTCTTATTCATATTCTTAGGTTTTTTCCAGTGTGATATGAAAAGTATAGTATACTGCGTTTAGTCAGTGGCGCTGTGAGTTTAAGTTATATATAGTAATTATTGTTAAAATGGTGATCATATTTTCTCAAATTATTTTAAGAATGACCCAAATATGGAATGCTTTTTTTCCATGGACAAAAAATATACATGGTGTATAATAAATAAAATTAAAATAAATACATTTAAAAAAATACTGAAAATATCATGTAAATTCCAGTCACCATAAAAGTATCTCCCAAAATGATGTTTTTTATAATAAAAAACGGTAGCTTAATGCACACAACACTTTAGAGAAACAATAAAACAAATTATATAAACATGCAAAATAGTCCACCAGATGTCAGCACACTTTTCGCCACAGAGTACGCATATAATATGTATTGTACAGTACCATATATATGTATATATATATATATATAAATATATATATATATATAAATTTTATATGTTTGCGCTGCAAACTTTTCCTTATGCCGTGTTAATGCTAATGTTTATACCAAGAACCTAGACGAGATTCTATAACTTTCTGTACATTAGATAGACTTTCTTGCATAAATTATTGTCAGCACAATAAATGTATTTCCGTGCGTTGGCCGACAGCCCGCGACAGACATGTGTGTGTGTGTGTTAACACATTCGTATTTGTATATATATATATATATAACGCGAGGTATATCATGCAACAAACCCTGTGTGTATTAACTATCTGTACACTGAACATATAGTACCTACTACACGTATTATTTCATTATACTAAACATAGCATTTGAAAAAAAATAACATAACATTTACACACATAATAATATGTAATCACAGTTATGTGCATTGTTTTTTTGGTTTTGTTTAATAAACTGTTAGAATTCAGCTAATCGCAAATTACAAAGTAGTATTATATTTATTTCGTTGAAACCGCGTACAGAGCTTACGCAAAGAAATGAATTAGCCCGAATGTAAAAAATAAGGTAATTATACAATTAAAGTGATAATTTTTCGGCGTGTATTCAATTAAAAAAAACAGTGACAGCACACACTTGTTTGAGTACAATAAGTAACTCCAGGTAAAAGTTCAATGATTGAAAATTTGTGTAGTACTGTTATTTTTGATATTGTATATGAATTTTTTTTTACATAAAATACATTTTTCCACGAATAAAAGGCAGGAATAAAATTTCTCCAAGGTAAGGCGAGGAATTTTGTGGTGAACTAACAATGAAAAAAGCAATAAACATTATGGTGATAAAAAGCAAAATAACTAAAAATATTTTAGTGCAAAGATATTTATGGCGAAAGGAAAATATAACCTGATTTTAAAATCAAAAAAAAATCTTGCATGCATTAATCTCTGTTAAATAATAATACACGAAATAAAAAAATAAATACACAGAAATGAGAAAGAAAGATAATAATCGGAGCCTTAAACCATTTAAATGCACAAAATTTTGTTTATATTTGCTATAAAAATATGAAAATGAATAGCAATAAAAAAGAAATAGAATAACAATTTGGTAATTAATAAAAATTGCATATAGAGTGCTGAAAAACTAGTTTATTTTCTGGTTTGCCTTTACCCCATACAGGTAAACCTTGTATTTGTTATTTTTGTTTCAAAACAAAACTTTTTTTGTTTTGCTATTTTTTTTGCTTTTGGTTCTTTCTTATTTTTAATAATATAAAACAAAAACAAGTTTTTTATCTGCAATTTGATTTTTTTTATTTTATTATTTTATTGATATTTTATTTTAAAAGAAGTAAAGACAATTATTTGTAATGCTTATTTTTTAATAAAAAGAACTCCAAAGCATTGAAAGAAAAAAGATAAAGAAGAAAGGTGGAAACATAAACATGGTACAAATTATCAAAATAAAACAATCATTCGAAGCGGTTTATAAGATTATAAGCACATAAAAGCGAAAACGTGATAATCATCATTTAAAATTATAATTAACTAATTAAAAATAAACAAACAAAAAGAAGACAGCCGGCGCTAAAATAAAATAATCAATCTAATCAAAAATAAATCATTTAATTCGTATGGTGATTTGCCATTACACAGGAAAAATAAACAATTTACTATATTAGCTGCGGCCGCAAAGTTTCATTGATCAACTTTCTAACCATTAAACATAAATTACTTATAAATCCATTGAGATCAAATGTAATTATTTTTCAGAAAAATCTATATTCTTCTTTTGTCCGACTCATCGAAGAAAGTTTGAAGTAAAACGAACGAATGAGAGTATTTATATATGCAATCACTTCAAAACATATAAACATAATTAAAATTAAATAAATAATGTTTTCTACACTATCTTTAATGTGCGTATATAGTACACAACGAGATGCAAAGCAAACTTTCGGTAGCTTTCATTTTCTAATCGCGCAGTTTATAGTTAAATTTGATCTTGATTAAACGAACATATCGCGAGCGGGCGATCTTTTATTTTTATGTATGTATATACAATTCCGGGCGCAGGTAAACATCGGTTTATTATTTCAGGTGCGGTTGCCTTTGACCTGACGCATTCTTTAATGCAGAGCGGCCCTATGGCGGTGGAATTTGTTTTTTTTTGTGTCTGTGTGTGTCTTCTGTTTTTCCGCGACAAGAAAAATAAAGTAGTCTACATAGTGCACAAGGCTTTGAACTTTGAATAGTGCATATTAGAATCTGAAACGATGTGTACTCGTATAAAGAATTAAAAATAATATTTTTTAAAGTCAGATTAAATTCTGTGAGGCATATGTATATTTTTGAGAGTGAACGCACGCCTTTCTTATCGAGAGGTGTTTACATAATTCACACGTTTTATTTTTTATTAAAGGCCACAGAGGCTCTCGTACACACTTAAGAACATTTTGAATACGTACCGGTAAAGCATACACATTTCTATAATTAATCAATTCAAATACATTTTTAGGAAATGTACTTAAGCTATAACGATTCTATGATGATGAAAAATATATAAATTTGAAGGACATCTCAGCGCACACAACACACAATAGAGTTATAGAGGTATAAACGATCTAAGACGAATAAAACGATTAATAACAAATGACTTGCACAAAAGGACCAAAAAATGTTCGCGGTTCATAATCGAAACGCATGAATAGAAGATTAATTTAACATAATAAGCGTGATCGCACACGCAGGAAATGTACTTGGTGCCGGCTTTAAATGCGCAAGGAAAGATCGCGCAGGCCAGGTATAAAACGGAACTCACATCTTCTTATACACAACAAAAAACATACAATACTAATACCGTAGACTAAATACTATACAATGTCTCTACAAAACCATAACGTCTACATAACACACGCACACGAGGGATAGAAGAAAAAAGCACAGGTACATACAGAATCTTTTTCATGTACCTCTTTCGAGCCACAAGGGTGTAAGACTCCCGGTGTCCACCGTTGAGGTACTTCATCGTTTTACCCCTCTTGCTGCTTAAATTGCGTATTGTGATTTATGATGATCGCACTGTGTTTGCGAATCTATCAATATAAGAATTGTTATTTGATGCACTTGGTAATCCAGTAAGAAATTTCGTCGTCTAGCTTCAACGATCCGTTTGACAGTTACACTGCGTTATCCAACTTGGAACTGTGTTTAAATGCATTATTATGATTGTTGCATTTCATTCTATGCGTTCACGTTCAATTGAGTGCAAGCTTAAATTTACTTGCCACTTTGCACAGAGATTCACTGAAATTGCATAATTATGCATATATATATATATATATATATCTATATACATTCGCAAACACGCAAACAGAGATCGTCGGCCCGGTATAACGGGTTCAAAACACTTTAGTGTACACTGACACACACGCAATTGTTGAAACTATAATTTATGTAATTCAATCTCATAGGTCACAGATGCACTTTCAATTACGGTTTTAATGCACACGCAAATTCTCAATGCACTACGACTGGCACGATCAAAAAGTGCGTAATTTTATATTATTTTATCGAAACCCGCTCGGACGTCGTTTATATATAATTTCGTGTCTACACGCGGCGAACGCTTATAGTATACTAAATAAATATACAGAAGTTCTTATGTATACGAGCGGCAGGGGGTTCGCATACATACAAACATCACAGTCATACAGACACACAAACACACTCACACATATGAACCCATGTGTAAGTGCGTTTGATCGTATATATGACTATATGACGCTACACGCGTGGCCGTTGCACTGCGTACTGTTTTGTGTTTTATTATTGTGTCTGTATGTGTGTGTGTCTTTCGTACTGGTATTCCAGTACTGGGTTCAAACCAACCGGTGGCAGTTGGTATGATGATCGACATTACGCATAGATCGCAAAGGTTTTAACTGAATGTTACTGTTATTTTGGGTACTGCACTGCTTTTGGGTGTGTGTGTGTTTGTTATTGTGATTTTTTTATGCGTGTGTATGTGAGAGAGTGTGTATTTACTATGTGTATGATGAGTGCGTATGTGTTGGTGTGTGGAATATGATCATAGAGAGTGAATTAAATACAGTGACACCAGATTTTTAAATTTAATTAAATTTAAATAGTTCAAAAAAATATAACCTTGTTTTTTAAAAAAACATTTTTTTTGGTTTTTAAGTTTTTTTTTGAAAACATTTTTTTTGTATTTCTTGATCATAAATATAAAACAAGTTTTTGTATAAACTGTCTGAAGATTAAATTATGCCAGTAACCCCTCATAGTGTGAATTTTGGGTTCTTTTCTGACCGATCGAGACAAAAAGTATTATTTTCAATAAAAACGTTGAAATTTTCTGTAAAATATATATATATATTTTTTTAAAGTTGTTTTTGTACCTAAAAGTATTATTTAAAAAAATACATATATTTGTAATTTTTAAATACAAAATGTACTGAGATGCTTTTGGCCAGCGCCCAGCCACACAAATATGATTTCACACTATGAAGGGTTCAAAAATACTAAAATGCACTAGCAGCACTATTAAATATATTTTAGAGGGTAACACATAAAAGAACCTGTTTTCTAAGCAATTAAAAGTACACTTATATTATAAAACTAATACAAGTCAAAAACTGGACCAATAATAGGTAATTTCTGCATGCAGTGGATTAATAAGGCATGAAATAAATCGCTCTCCAAAAAACAAATGTGCCGATTAATAATAAGAATTAAATAACAAATTTGGTCTAAGTATATCTTCAATATAGTAATTATTATTAATTATTATTAAATTTGAATTTTAATTTCGTCTTACATATGTTTATTATAATATTTTTTTTAAAGCGGAAACTCATAAACTTAATGTAGATTTGATTATTACAAATAAAAATATTTTTTTTTATAAATCTAAAAACATTTTTTTGTACAATAATTGTAATTTTGTTATGTATTTATTGTTTTTTCCGTTGCTTTTATTTTTTTAGGACATATCTATCATTTTACAAGAAAAAACTAAAAACCACAAAGCTTTTAATATTGAAATTTTATTTTTTATAAAATAATAAAATAAAACAACTTAAACACTATTTATATAAAAAAAATCATATTTAAGTTAACTTTAATTTTTAGGGCGATTTTTTACACACAAAAAAGAATTGATTATCTGATGATTATATTCGTAAAATAGCATATGAACTCAATTTGAATTCCTTAAATTAATGACAAATAGGGAAACAAATCGCAAAGTATCTGCCATAATTGCTTGCTTAAGAGATTGTAATTGTTATGATTGTCAATATTTGACTGTGAATTTGTTCATGATTTGGTGACAAGAATATCTTATTGTAATTTTTAAAATATTTATTATATAATTTTTGAAGAATTTGTTTTTAAAAGAAAAAATTACCTCTTTTGTTTATATTTTTATTGTTTATTGTTTAATGGCGAATTAGTCAAAAAAATATTTTATTAGATATAAGATGGAGAAAGATTCAATCGAGATATTATAAATAACGACTTGTAACTCTCTCCAAATTTGAGCAGCGATGACGTGTGCTACAAAATAATATCAGTTAGTACATAATTAATTCGGTATAAATAGAGACTCAGGATAGGCTGTAGCTTTAAATGCCCAGCTATATAATACGTTTGCCGAAAGTGTGCGCGTGTGTTTTGGTGTAGATATTTTTAGATGTTTCAAGAGATATTAGAAGGATTCTACACAAACTATATTCACAGTATACATACATGTACTATATATTTGCAGCACATTTTGATTTATGATCGGAACGAACGCATAGATATTAACTAAAATATGCATTCTGCGAATTTATTTTAAGTTTTATAGCTTATCTACAATTAGACTACGTACATTGTACAACTTGACCGTATTTCAGTACTCGAAATGTAATTACTATATTTATATATAACAAAATAAATCCAAAATATTTATATGTTTATATACAATAAAAAAATGTAAACAAATAAACACTTAACATAGTTTACATTTTTAAAGGATACTACTCTATAATGTATAACATAGGTTATTATAGTAAACAAGAATAATGCACAGAAATCTTGATACAAATAACTTTATAGTCCCCGAAAGAAATTCAAAACTGAAAAACAATTTATACATACTTGTGACTTGCTTTTCAGATGCGATTCCAGAACCAATTCAAATCAAGTGGCTATGCTCACATAAAATCCACAATGTACATTTATATAATTTATGTTAAGCAGCGTTTATACTATACAATACATACATATTATATACACTGCGCCTGAAAGCTGCGCGCGAAAACATAAAATATAATGGCTTGAAAGAGTCTTAACGCGCGCAGGGCATTTAGCTGGAGTGCGGTTTTATGCGCTGTGAAATTTGTGTGTTGCGTTAATTTTCTTGACGAGCGCACAAAAACAAACAGCCTAATTTTGTGTGTGTGTGTGTCTCGATTTTCATTTACGTGAAAATGTTTCTTAGAGTTTGGTTGACGTCAGAAAAGTTGTGGCAAACATTTAATTGAGTTTAAAACTCATATACTGTATCATGTTTACATATAAATACAGTACTCATTTTCGATAACCTGTCACATGTCACCTGTCCGCAAAACAGCATTGGCCGCGTGCGCACATGCCATGAGTATACGACTATACGCTTGAGTGGATCGTTACTTGACACCTCCAGTGCGCCTATAGACTTACCTGAAAAACAAGAGAAATTATGATGAGTCTTCTAATTCTATCGTTTGTACGTATATATAATATATAATGTAAGAAATTTATGTTTAAAGAAAATCTATTTGAGGGGTGCGTGTTTGAACGCGTAAATAATGAGACGTTATAATACACACAAAAGAAATGTCTTATATAGTGTAAGACATAACTTCATATACAAAAACGATTTTATAGGAAGATATGAGTTTGGTGCGTGCGTCAGTAATTATCACCCCGAAAAAGAGGGTCTTGGCAATGTCAATGCGCAAAAGATTACTAATTCGATAAGTGATCTTTAATTATTATGTGTGTGTATGTGTGTCATCGAGAGTTATGCGCAAATGATTTAAAGAGTTGGTATAATTTGTAATATTATTTTTGGAAATGGATATCTTTACAATATATTAAATTAATAATTTACGACCCGAAATTATTCCTGAGTGATTTATTATAATTTATAACTGATTTGTTGGGGTACATCATGTTTTATATACGATTTCATCATTATTCGTGATTAGTGATTTCTTATCATGCACTATATAATTTGCATTATAATTTGTGAGAATTTAAAATGATTTTTTTTTATTTTAATAATAAATTTATTATGATTTAGAATTTAAAAATTGTATTTTACTTATTCCTACTGTACAATACATTTAAATACTTATTTATTGTGAATAATTATTTATTTACTATGATTCATCATTTTAGTAATTATTTACAATAAATCATTATGAAATATTTGAAATTTATCATAATATATAATATTATATATCGTGATTTAAGAGTTATTCATATAAATACATATAGAAATACTCTATTTTGCATCATTTAATATTCTTTTTTAGTTTGTATACAGAAATCCGTTTTTATTGTTAATTTAATATAGTTCAATTTGGTTAAGATAAGTTATCCATTACAAAACATGTTTTATTACATGTTTTGCCAAACGCCCGAAGTGTGCTGAGAACTGTTAAATTTGATTATATATATATATTATAAAAATAGAATCAATTCTGTTGGTGTATATTTCAGTAAAAATAATAATATGGATTAAGTCTAAAGCGGACGATTTTATGTTTTGTTTATTGAAAGTTTTTTTTTTTTGATGTTACCAAGAAAAAAATCCAACTTCTCGCCCGAATATTTGCTGAAACCTGAAATGCTCTTTTCTTTAAAGATAGGCAAACGACACAATTTGCACTTCATTTGGACTCAGTTGTAGTTAGTCTTCGATACGCAGAGGATATGTGACACAACAAGGCTATTAAAGGGAGATATATAGTATACAATCGATTTACATTTGTACAAATGTTTTTACTTTTCTGGGTAATATAAAATTTGTAAGTAAAATGAGATATTTTAGGTTGCTATACCAGCGTAGCTAATATGAGAAGACTTATAATCCCGCTTTGTCCGTCCGTCCGTCCGTCCGTCATCTAGTATCAGGGCCCAAACCTTACGTCAAGGAGAATTGAAATTTGGAATACAGATACTTTTGATTGTATATCTATCCCAATTGCCATATTAAGATATCCGAATTATTTTTAGTGGATAGTAATTAAAAAAAGACTGTTTTAACTTTTTTGGTTTACGCATAAAATTATTTTACGCAGGGTGTCAAACGTATATATTTTTTATTTTATTTTAATACGTAGATTGGGTGAAAGGCAAAAAAAAATTTAATTTTTATATTATAAAAAATAGTTATTCTTCTTCAAATTTGTTTAAATGTACAATTTACCATTTTTCGTTTCAGAGATACGCACTTTGAAGAAGGTTTTTATTCAAAAAAAACAGTCTCCTTTCATATATCATATAAAAATCATATATTTTATATAAATCAAAAAACAAGCTTAAAACTAAATCATTTTGAGTAGAAGTGATTTATCGTAGATTTAGGATTCAAATATGAAATTTTATTGATTCACAATAATTTTTTTAAGTGATTTATAAATATCATAAATCATTTATCGTAAAATAAATTATTATGAATCAAAAGTTTTTCATTTTAATTTTATAATTTTTGAATCATTTTCCTTCTAAGAAAATATAATATTTTAATTATCTCAAAATATGTCTTCATTTTTGAATCAAATAAGTCAATTACTCCTTTTTATCAGGAATATCAGGAGCTATCAGTTACTAATTATGATTTATTTTATCTGCATCATCGCTTATAGTTCTTCCATGTTCATTGATTTTAGTAGTTGATCGTTAATTCGTGATTTTTTACGGAATTGTGTAAAATCGATTTTTTCTTGATTTATAAATACTTTTCAAATTGATTAATTTAAGATATTAAATTTATAATTTGTTTTTTCATGATTGAATTCAATATAATTCTTTATTTTTTACCTTCTAAATAAATATTATATTTCGTTGTTAACTTGCTCCTTTTTATTATCCCAATTATCGATAATGCTAGTAATAGTTTTATTCCAGCTTCCAGTGCAAAAAGTGCTTGAATAAAATTAACCGAAATGTTCGAATACACACAAACGCACTCTGTCTCGTAAATGCAAAAGGCACTAACCGATCAACAATTGATCGCGTACCCAAACTGACCGTTACCCATTATATTTATACTCTCTGGTACAACGACTACAGGTTTTCGGCATACATTAACGATTCCCTCTTGCGCGCTCGCCATTGTTCACGATCGCGATCTTGCGCAAGTCCAAATTTATGGTGAGAATAAACATTTCGTCAAACGGCATTTGTTCTTGGTCTTTTCTATCGCGAAGCTCGCGAGGATATCTGAATATTTTATTTATATATATGGATATATTGCACGTTCAATTAGAGGTGGTTTATATGTTTGGTTAATGAATACATGCTCTGTATACATATATAAAAGCGTATTATTTGAATGGATGTAGTACAACATCTTATGCGGTTCTGCCGAACCCCTTTTTGTATATAATACATATAATGTTGTTCTACATATTAAAGTTGTTTGTACAGGTTTATAAGAACTTTCTTTCGGTGCGGCTTTCGCGAGCAACCCCTCTGTGTGCGTGTAAACACACAGAAGCAGCAGCAAAAGCAGCACCGCACCACCGTAAAACGTACAACTCTATCGAGCGCCGCGCACACCGCGCTTTCTAAAACGTCGCGCAATTCGTATACCTTATAATAAATTCTCCATTCAGAAAATTCCGTTTTCTTTTCAATGTTCATATTTGCCATGGTGTGCGCTCGGTGCAGTGTATTGTATGTGTGTACTCTCACAAATAATACAAGACCCTTGACAATAAATTCGTGGAAAGTTAAAACCACGTATGCGTGTATTATTGATGTTATAGATGTTGGAAGCTGCCTGGCAGGGCATCATATGTGTAGTCAGTCGAGTGCAAGTATACGATAAATTTTATACATATACTATATATTTGTTTGAGAAAGTCAAGTGTGTGGGAAAATCGATTGAGGTGCGATGGGAGCTACCACAATAATAAAAAACGTACGATTTATGTATGATTGTAAGTGTACAGTACAAAGTTCATGAATGTTTGAGATCGTAAATCGGATGCGTTTTTATGATGAAAATAATCCTGAATTGGCTTTTCATTGAGTATAGAATTTATAAGATAAGAATACATTTTATTAGGAATTTACCGAATTATCTTTTGCCTAAATGTATTGGAAGACCAATATTACAGTTAATAATAAGCAGTAGCTAAATATATAGAGTTCGTAAATGAATATGTTTACATACTAAAATTAAAACTCAAAATACCAATTACCACTTTAAAACACCCTATAGTCTATATAAACAAAAAAAATAATAATCTTAAAAAAAAACTATAAATTGGTTCCTGACTAGAGAAAAAAACTTTCCTCAAAAAAAAAAACAATTTAAAAAATATGATTTTTAGCTATCTTTACTAACATTACCAATTTTTATTAATCTGGATAAAAGTTTAATTTTATCAATATAGATGATTTTTTTTATTTCTTTAATTCAGAAATTTTGATTTTTAATAAGATAATTAATTAAAAGTTAAATTTTATCAATATAGATATTTTTTTATGTTATCAATTCAGGAATTTGGCTATCTAATTATTAATATATTTTATTTTCATAACTCAAGAAATATAATTAATTTTTATACAGAGTTGTTATTTTAAATATGAAATTGAGCATATTTCCGCCGGAGTCGTTTCAACTATGTTGGACATCCGACTGAAGACGTTGTCAATTCATATTGTAAAATATTTTTGTTTGGTATTGTTTTTATTTTTTGCTAAACATTTATATTTGGTAATGTGGCTTGTACAGATCTTGTGTTTTTAGTATTCTGGGGTATTGGATTGGCTATCTAATAAGATATTTAATTATTTTTTACTAAATAAAAAAAAAACTATAAAGAAATAAGTTTGATATAAAATTTTTTTTAATTAAAATGCATTCTTTTCATTAAAAATATTTTTTTGCTATCTGGCGACAAAACAAAAAGAATACATTTGGTTAATAACACGAAGTCTATATCTTAAAACGAGTATATATTTTTTTGATTTACTAAAAGATCGAATACGATAGATATGTTATTATAATCGTTTATATATATTTTTATATTTATAAAAATAAGTAATACAAATCGGCCATTCCGCTAAATTAGGCGAATATTATGCTAATAAATCAAGCAAATTTAAAAATCATTATTTGAAAAAAAATGGTAAAACAATACCCAATTTCATACAATAGGAAAGTAAAATGGATTTAAATAATTGTTAAATCTATTTTATCAGTTTGAATCGATTGTAGCTAGAAAATAAAATTTTTGTTTACCTTGAGAAAAACGAACGATTTTTTACTATCTAGATTTTCATCAATAGTTTATTCGAAAGGTCATCTAAATTAAAATTACCAGTGCTAAATTTAATCTCTTTTTAAATTACAAATTTAATCTTTTTGTAAAATTTATTTGTATGTATATTATACAGGGTGTCCCATAACTTAACGTCATAAATTGGAGGGTCTATCTGTCACACACATCATGAAAACACACATTAGAAAAATATAGACAGTGGTCCAAAATGTGGGGATTTTCCACATACTTTGACCATCCCCAAACTCATATTGGGAGAGATTGGGTAAAATGTAAAGATATCATTAATTTTAGCAAAAACCATTTATTCGATCCGATTATTTGTTTTATTATTTTTCTTTTAAAGGAAGAAGTTTCATACAAACTCTAAATGTAAAATATATCAAGAACTATCGTTAATTTACTAAAAGCATGATTCGATTTTCTGCTCAGTCATGATGTCTATCTGCCCTCAAATTTATGACGTTGAGTTACGGAATACCCTGTATATAAGGTTTAGAATTTAAATTATTATTACAATTTACTTAATATAATAACCCAAAAACTATTTTTTTTGGAAACAATATCTAAAGAGCATTAAAATCTACTAATATTTGAGTTTAAACAAACTTTTGATGTATTGCAAAGAGCAATCTACACAGTAAATTGCAATAATTCAATGCAACCACAACATTTACAATTTTTTTGGTATTCAAATATTGTTCAATATTGACATTCATAAATGGTTTCTAATAATACAAATTTAGGTGGAACGGTACTTTTACTATATATACATTATATGTATATATACTCTTACAAATATTTCACTTTGTAACAAAGTTAAAAAGGACCCACTTTCTCGCAAAGCAAATTTGAATTTGTGTACATAGTGAAAATTTTACTTTGTATACAAAGTTATGAAATACTTTCTATAGAAAGTAAAAATAGCTTTTCTACAAAGTACAATTTCATTTAAATTTTGATTAAAATTAAGCGGCCGGTATAAAGACCTTTACAATCAAATCTACGGCTACCTTGGAACAAAAACAGCCACTGAACATATATTAGAAAAAAAACAACTTTTTTGTGAAACTAAAATGGGCACTGAATCATAACAAAATAGCTTTATACTTTGTATACAAAGTAAAACTGACTATGCTGTAAAGTATTATTTACTTTATAAATTGTTAAATGACTTTGTAGGAAAGTAATATTTAGACTTTGTATAGAAAGTCACTCGAATGAATCTGTATTATTTTAAAGTAAACTATACTTTGTAACAAAGCGTTTTCTACTTTATAAGAAAATAAAACTAACTTTGTAGCCATAACAAAGTCGAATATACTTTGTAAGAAAGTATAATTTTAACTTTGTCGATATTCATATTTGTTAGAGTGTACACTACCATATTTAAACATATGTCTAGTATGCATATATTTATTTCAGTTTTATTTTAAAAACATTAAATTTCATCAATTAGGAAAAGATTAAAATGGTTTATTGGATTTCTAAAAATATAAAATCTTTTTCAATAAACCTAGAAACTAATTTGTATAGTCTTTAATTATGTCAAATATTACCGGTTGTTATGAGTACATCAAAAAATAATCGATATCTTCAACGCAGAAAAAAAGAAACAATTTAATTAAAAAAACATTTCATTTCATCATAAAACAAGAGTAATTTGACCAATTATCATTATTCATTACTAAGGCAACCAAAAAGAAGCCCTAAAAATATGATAGAAGCGCCTAAAATAAGCCATAAATCGTTTTAAGCACTTTAAATAAGCTCTAAAAATACATTATAAACAAATAATATACCCAAAAAACTAAAATAACTTTAAATTTGTACATTATAACATAGAATTATAATACGAATATACGAATAAGTACATTTATTACTAGTTTAAGTTTGTAATTAGTCTTTTTTGTTCAATAAATAACGATCATTATATCAAATTATAAAAATGAAAAAATGCCTGATATTTGAACAGAATACGTTTTTATAGAAATATAACTTTTTTCTACATAGATGTTTGTAATTGGAAAATATTTGACTTTTACCTATAAGTTTGTATATTTGTTACCAACTGCAATCGTCTCCGGACAATAACTTTGTAATTGTCTTCAATATTTCGAGTCTTTTGACCTTTTTTGTTTTACAGATTTGGCTTGTTTCTGCTTGTTTTTCTATAAAAAAATACACTAAAAATGAGCATGTGTACTAAAATAAGCTAATATATGCTAAATAAGCCAAAATAAGCATATATTAAAATAAGCCAAAAATAGACCTAACAAGTAGGTTTTAAATTGATTGAATTTATTTCTGCCTTACTCATCTGACAATACGGTTGCCACAAAAAAAGAAGCTACAACTTCTTTTTGGTTGCCCTAGTCATTACCAATATTTAAAAGATCAATTTCATGAATCTATGATTTTCATAATATAGTCAAGACATAAATATTTATATAGATTTTCAACAAACAGGCCAAAAATCAAAGTCAATTTAATATTTTTAGTAAATCAGAATATTTTTGGTAAATTAAAATAATTGTATGGTGCGGAAAATAAAAATTGATCCGGAATATAAAAGAAAAAGTGTGTCGGATACACAAAACTCTACATTTTTTATGATTTTATATCAATGAATAAATAGAACACTAGTAGTACTAGATCTTAGTTTTATATACATATTTTCATAGCATAATAAAGTGTGCGCTGGTTCGGAAATCTCATATGAAAAGATTGAATAGTTAAATATTTTTTGGACTTTTGCGCACCGATAAGAGGGTGTGTCACTTTTAAGTTGTTAACCTAAGCTGTTGTTATAACAAGATTATTAGATAACTGCTAAAGCATTGCTTTGAAATCCAATAAAAGCATTGTGATAAACTAAAACTTTTCTAGATTTTCATAAGGATAAATCTTTCGAAAATAACAAAGAAATATTCAGAAGGTCAGAGTCCTGATACCTGTTTTATATATTCACATATGATGGTATAATACCCTGGATACCTGTATAAATGTATATAAATATATTTGCTATAAAAGTACGTGTATTTTATGTATAGATACACGCGACGTATGTCGCTCGAGTGCGTCAGGCTTATATGTAACAGGAATGATACTCGTATATATAATATATATAAGCATACATATATAGTTATATACACACGTGCAAGAAGTCGCTAAAGAAATATATTATATTTTTCATACGTGGAGCAGCGCACCTTTGCGTGTTATAGTGTTAGTGTACTATATTATATACAAACAATAAAAGTGGGTCACCGATGGATTTTATTTTTGATTTAATGCCGACTGACTTTTGAATGGAAGTCGCGTAAATCGAATTTAATTAAAGATCTGCTCTCTGGCTCTTGTAAAAATAATATTGTGCCAGCCGTGCGCGCAAACATTTTCATTTCCGGGTAAATTGCGTGCGAGCGGAGCAGTGCAGAGTTTCAATACATACAAAAATATATATAGTACAGAAAAGTACATACATATATACACGAATATATGTTAGAATGTGTTTATGTAAGAACTGTTTATACAATAACGCTTTAAATTGCAATTCGAAAACACGATGCCAATGAAATCGTACAAACGTACATAAAGTTTAGCTGAGATTTATGTAATTGATTGAACGTGATAAAAGTACATCTAATACGCTTAAGTTGGTGGAAATGCTCGGGGGAATACATATACTACATCGCATTAGTGTATTATTTTGTATAATTATTTGTATTCGATTTCAAATATAATTAGATTATGAGTAACCGAATACTATTAGACCACAGATGGGCGGTTTTTGGTCGTGTGGCGTATCGGATATATTTTATATATTTTTAATAATTTGGAAATATATAAGTATTAACAAAAACCAGCGTTTGAATTGGACACCTGTGGAAACGAAGTATACAAATTGATTGAAACTTTGAAACTGAAGATATCGTCTTGCATTT
>JAAAKO020049285.1:0-11283 GCA_010015015.2 Bolitophila cinerea
TTTCATTGTTCTTTTTGATTTTATAATCACTTTTGATATGTATGTGTATTGTTTTTTATATAGATTTATATTTATAAAAATTATATTTATTTTTAAAAGAGTTTAATTATTTAAAAATAGCGAAAACTATTAATTTTTGGGTATTTTACGGAGCGTATATATTAATGTGACGTTTCAACTCCCTCCAAAATATATATACAACAACTATATATATACTGCTTGTCTTTTTAACTAAACTTTATATTTTGCATAAGCCTTATAAAATAAATTTATATAAAATAAGTTTTATAATGACTATTACTTCAAAACGAAAAAATAATATTGATCTCCGAAATACAAAAAAAAACCTAAAATAAAAATGTTAGTTTTTGTAATGTTGTCTGCCTAATTATTGTTGAATTTGTATTTTAATTGAACTAAATTTTAAGTTTAAAATACAAATAATTTATAAAAAACGCAATAAATTAATTTTCCAAACAGGTGCGATTTACAGAAAGCAATTACCCGACAGAACTGCCTGAGAGTAAGAAATTCACTGACATTTTTTTTTCTATAATTTATAAATAGTTGCTAAATTGTTATTATCACCGTATTCTATTCATTTAAATATTCTTTTGATAAACTTGTTTTTGTAAACTTATTTTTATCAATAAATAATTTTTACAACACCACTGTAATAATTGAAACTTTTAAATATATTTCTTAATTTTTCTAATAACAATCATGGTATTTTCTTCCTCATAGTCAACATCTGCTCGCGTTGTGGTCGTCCGATTTTATAGTACCCACTATATTTTCCGTTTGAATAAAATTAAAAGCAGTAACTATACATACTAATGCACTTGTTCAAATTAAAGTGAACAAATTGTACATTACGTAAAATATGTCATTCAAATCTCATTCCGAGCAAATGCCAAAAATATCGATATTTTGCGCCTCGAAGCGCGCTATCAATTGCACAGCATCTGTTACTGGGCGTTAAACGCATACATTATATCTGAAATAGTGTCAATTTATGCCAAACAACCAGCGACATTATCTTTGTGCAACCCCAAATTACGGGTGTCTCTACATAATGTATGTATATATGCTTCAATGTGTCTGTCTGTGTGTGTGTGTGTGTGTGTACAACAAGGGGATGTTACACATGGAACCACCCTAATATACGCGCGGGCATGCCAGTTATTGTACGATCAAAAACAATACTAATCCCCTCATAATAATGTCTCCGCTCCTTTGTAATGTATGTTGCATATTTCGTATATACATATATTATATAGCCATACGGAAGCGTATATTATACTTAAATTATCTTTTTTCTTCCATGTATAATAAATTTGTTTGTGTTAGAGGTTATATTAATTTGATTTTATGTAAATTACAATTATACCAACTTTATTTCCTATATGTTTAAAATTAAGAGTTACAGTACACACAGACAAATGAATTGTCGCAGTCACCAGAAAGCATTTCGGTACAATTTTAAATTTAGTAACATGTGGCTGCTAATGAATGAATTCAACGTTATATTTAACAATCTTAGGTGATATTGTATAATATTATATGTGTTAGCCCGGAAGCAATTGGCTGTATACGCGTGCGTCGACTTATAGTCGTTCGAATGTTTAGAATTGATTTACGCGCTTTACGTATTTTTACGTTATTGACGTCATTTACGTCATTTTTCTAAAATGCCTAATTTTCGGCTTTAATTTGCATATAAATGTTCTGTCTGCGCTCAAGGTGTTATCTTTCGAGTGTCGGCGCTGCTTAAGCGATTCATTGTGACAAAAGACACAATCACATAATAAAGCGACATCAGAGTATACAAAAAAACATTACACTTTTATGTTGTACCTTGGACCTTGGATTGGGTCTACAATGGATTAGGTTTCAGAATTTTCTTGATTTTGTGTTTAATTAGTTAAACTGTGAGATGTATCATGTATAGGTATAGGGTGGTGTTTTATGACCGGTTTAAAGATGAAAAACATTTTTATGGACATTAGTTTCATATTGTGCTGTAGTTACCCCACTTTTTTATTACCCGGGGTATCCGCTTCTTTAGCGTTTTTCTTATTTGGAACCTAAAACCCGACCTGAAAAACAGGTATAGACCAGATAAATAGGTTTGGAGTTTGGACCCGAAAATCGGGTCCGATGTTTTATATAAGCATTAAATATAATTATTGATTTTATAAATTTTATTTTAAATTGAGAAACGGGTCTCACTTGCATTTAATTTCAAGACACTATAATCGGGTATCACTTCATTTTGGATTCGGTCCCAAGAAACAATTTTCTGGTCATATGTCCAGATCCGAAATTAAATTGAGACTCGTTTTACGATATTTTAAATTATTATTCATGTGCTTGTACTAAAATAATTTCAAAACATATTATTCATTTAAAAACCGATAAACGTGACATGACACACTTGTATTTCCGTTCTGGAACCAATTTTCGGGTCCCGATCGAAATTTAACTGAGACTCTTTTCACAATATGTTACATGGTTATTATTTAATAGGCTCTCATTTAAGTGGCTGCTATAGAATTAAATTTTAAAGTTCCTTGAATTCAAAAATGCGTTCTTTTTAATTATTTATGCGAGTATTTTTATTCAATAATAAACACCGAATAAATCCAAAAAAAAATCTTAGGATGCGAGTAGAAAATAATATAATCGGGTTCTTAAATAATAAATTTACGTTCTTACACATCCGCAACTTTTTTAATTAAAAATTGCATTACAATTTATACAAAACTGAACGTTAATAAAAAAAAGTGAAAGCGCAAAAAAATGGTGTATTTTCAAACAAATGCAAAAATAAAGAAATTATGAGAAACATTTAAAACAAATAAGTAACAAAATTAAATTATTGCGTTTTTTTGTACTGGCAATGGCGTAACAAAATAAGTTTCTCGTAAAATATTATATAAAAATATTTTTGAAATATAAGCTTTAATTTTTAAACATCATGATAGTTATAATATTTTTTAATGTTTAATGAAAATCTTAGTTTTAGATAGTCTTTTGTTATTTTTTTGCGAAGCAATCCTTTCTCTGTTAAATTAAATTCTTAAAACGCGCTTCTGCGCTTTTTTTTTGGCCTTTCGCGCCGTTTTTAATAAAAACATAAATAATTAACATAATAATGTGGATATAAATAAAAACTGTTCTAAAATTCAATATTCATGTTTTAAAAGCAGTGTTAATTGCGCCATTCCCTTTCTGCAAAGAAAATTCAATTCTTCAAATATATAGTGCGTTTAATTTTAAATAGCAATATTTAAGTAATATGTCATATTTTTTTTAAAACTAATTATTTTATTTTAATTTTTAGATTTCAATTATATTATTTTCCACGCAATATTATATATAAGCATTTAGTTGTTTCAATTGTATTTCTTTTATTTTTAATGGTGCCTATTTTTTTAGGTATTCACATATTGTTTAATTGGAACGCAATATTTGTAACCCAAATATTTATTTTGGCTCTCACATATCACATAATATTCACCCATACATTATATTATTTATTTGATACATTTTAGTTTTCTGTTTAAGAGTGAGATTCCCTAAGCGATTGAAACTTTAAATTTTGAAACTTTCAATCAATTTCTCGTAAAAATTTATTTTATATTTAAAAGCGATTGATAGTTTCAAAAGCGATTGATAAAAAGCGATTCTGTAATGCATTTAAGTTACGCTTTGTTAAACTTTCGATTATAGAAAATAAGTTTTAATCAGAAGATAGGAGGTGAAACATAAAATTGAAATGGTGTATTATTATAATTCATACATTTTACGTAATTTTTTTTACAAAAGTATTTCAAACAGTGTTTGTGTTCGATTAGAGTAAGCGAAAAACGTTTCGCTTCAATCGTGTTACGGAATCGCTTATTTTCAATAAATCTAATATTGAAACTATAAATTGCTTATGGAATCTCACTCTGAATCGGTTTTAAAATATGATTATTCATTAAATATTTTAAAAAATATATAAATATTTAAACACTATTTATTTTCTATAATATAAATCAATTCATCATTCAATCTTCAATTCAATTCAATTTATGTTGAATAAACAATTGGCTAATATTTTGATAATATTTCAGTAATTTAATTATCAATATTATAGGAATCCTATTTTTTTGATTGTAAAAAAAAAACATGTTTTAAAATTTTTAAATTATTTTTTTTTTAAAAAAAATTAAACAGCAAAGTAAATATTAATCAAATGGATAATAAAATAAATAATGCTCATATATATGAAATATCGTGAAACGGGTCTTTTAGTTGTGAAACCCGAAAATCGGTTTCGGAACCGAAATGCAGAAGAAAAAATTTAAGTGAGACCCGAAAATCGTTTTTTCAGATCCGGACCCGAAATTTAACAGCAAATTAAATCTAAAATATCGTGAAACGGGTCTTAGTTGAATTTTGGGGCTGGACCCTTCTTTCGGATTCGAACCAAAAATGTTTAGTGAGAACCGAAAATCGGTGCCGGAATGGAAGTGAGACCCGTTTCTTGGTTTTATATATTTTTTTTTTTAAAAGTTAAGCATTACGGCACCTCTGCTTTCCCATAGAAAATTAACTATAATCCATTGGTATGCTTACTTTAAACGTGGTCGTATGGACACCGAAGATGCAGCACGTGCTGGGCGGCCAAATGAGGCAGTTGTTCAGAAAAAAAAACAAAAATCAAAAACAAAATGCTCTTGTCCGACCAAAAACTAAAATTGAAGGAGATAGCTGACATCCTAATGAGAAAACTGTGCTCAAAATGGGTGCAGCGTTTGTTGTAACCTGACCAAAAACAAAATCGTGACAATGGATAAAACGTGCATCCACCATTTCACTTTTGAGTCAAGTCGGCAGTCATCTATATGGACAGCAACCGATGAAAGTCGACCAAAGCGTCCTAACGCACAAAAGTCGGCTGACAAGGTTATGGCCTCGGTATTTTGGGATATCTGTAGAATAATATTCATTGACTATCATGAAAAAAAAACTACAATAGTGAATATTACAAAGCGTTGATGAGCCGTTGAAAGATCAAAGTTGGAAAAGAATACCTCATATGGCCAAGAAGAAAGTACTTTTTCACCAAGACAACGGTTCGTGTCTCAAGTCGATGGCAACGATGTATTCTGTCTGCCTCCAGCGATTGTTGGCTTTTTGCACATCTCAAAAAGATGCGCCAGTGAAGGAGATTTGTCTCGAATGATTTCTGAACTGAAGCCTATTTTAAGATCAAAAACTAATCTTTCTACAAAAAAAGCATCGAATAGTTAGAACGTCGCTGGACTGATTGTATCCTTGCAGAAAACTATGTTGATGAATAAAAACGATTTTAGCGATAAAATGTAGTTTTATTGTCTAGACCGGGGACTTATTGACCGATGTGTTACACTATCTGGCTGTTTTTAAATATCTTTTTTAGCGTATTTTGAAATGTATTTTCGAAAATGTTAAAATATATTGATATAAAGATTTCTCTTAGGGTTACATCGATACTTTTTTTTTTTTATAATAATAATAATAATTCAGCAACAATAAAATATGAAGCCTGTTCAAAGTATGTTTCCACTTTAGTTCAATAGACGACATGACCACATTTTGGTTCTAAACCTGGGAAATTATTTACTTGAAAGTGATAGTTTCGCCTAACGGCATTTATAGACACTGATAAGGATTCAAGATGAAAATCCTTAAATCATTTATGCTGCCGGGTTCCGTCTCTGCAGTCTCAATCTTCAGCAATGCCTTCAAGTTCTTTCAGGTGGCCATTTAGTATTATTCTCTTACTCCTTTTTGACAATTTTTTGGACAAATTCCGCTCACATTGGTCACTCTGCTTACGAGAATCAACACTGTAAGTTGGTTCTGCATTTGTTTGAGATACTATTTTGACACGTCTTTTCCTTCCAAATCACATTTTTTATATTTGTATATAAAAATAATAAATTTTGGTTTAAAATATATTAGGTAAATAAAACCTTTTTTTTGGTGAGTGTATTTTTTAAAATTTTAATCCAAATATATGAATTTAATATGTTATGAATTTTAAATGAGCGATATCAAGATGCCATAATATAAGATAACTGTCCACTGAAAATATATTGTATACAACTTACGCAACTTTTGATTGCTCTATTATTATAAATTTAAAAAAAATATTTCGTACAAATTTGATCCACCCTAGTGAATTCTATATAGTGTATACTATATAATTTGTGAAACGATTGAGTATTTTAATTATTAACACTCAATTATAATAGAATATATTATATTAAAACACATAAACCAAAAACTAGTTTGAACACACCAAATGAGTACTTTAGGGTCTATACTCTATAGTAATATTATAATTATTTTGGTTATGCTAGAAATTAAAACATAATTTTATCGAAAATTTGTAAATTAAAATAGGAAACCATTACGGGCCGCGGACCACAGGTTGCTAGCCGCTGGTCTATAAAATATAGACATAGAGCTATTAAATTTATTTGAATGTTTATCATTTAATGGTTATATACATTTTATATGTTAAATTATGTAAATATTATTCAGGGAAATTGAATTGAATACTTTTTTTATTTATTTAAGATCATAAAATACTATGTATCACTTACAATATATATGTAGTATCTTGACAGTGCTATTGTTTTACATATTTTTATTGCTTTTTTCTCACCTGATTACAAATTGAATACAATTGAAAACTAATTGAGTGAATATTTTGGATACAACTTAATATGTTCGTGTGTCTAAATGATCCCTACCCGTGCTCATCCGCCTTCTCATTACGTATATAATCTTTTTAAAGCAAATATTTTTTATAAGCTGATTTGAAAGCCCAATGTGTGAATCAAAATGGCAAATTAAAATTAATCGCCCACAATGTTGCAACCTTAGACATGGACAATACGCATTTTGTCAACTATTTAAAAAAAAACTTTGGAATTAAATCGAAATATCTTAAAAAAAAATTTACAAAAAATATGCTATTTAAAAAAGATTTACCAGTATAACAAGTCTGTAAGAAAAAAATCGAATCGAATCCGCCGTTAGATTAAAATGAAATTGTTACTTTTTTAGTTTAGAGCTAGAGCTGTGGAGACGGAGTCGTAGTCGGTGAATCGTTCTTGTTTATGTATGAGTCGGAATCACAGTCGTTTAATTTGTTCCATCTCTGACTCCAACAAAATTTCAAAACTGCAATTCTCGCAAGATTATGGATGCTATCCAATTCTTATTTTAAAATAGGATTTAAAAACATCTTTTTTAGATGATATGCTTTTTCTTCAAAAAAAAAACTCAATTCAATTTGTTTAATTAAACATATTTTTTAAATAAATAAATATTTTTTTGGATTTAAATGAAAAATATTTTTGAAAAATAGTTTTTCTAAGTGGAAGTTGAGTTGTAGTTAAAATCGGGGACAGAGCCAGAGTTGGAGTCGAAGTCACAATTTTATGTAACGACTCCACAGCCCTAGTTGTAACTGGTCCTAATCTCCTACTTACGTAATGTTACCTTACAGCATGGCTATTATAATCGTTATAAAAGCGCTAGATTGCAACGAAATTGCAACGAAGTTTCACAACCGTTACTTTTTACCGTCGCACATTTGGTCAATTTGGACCAAGTTAAAACTTGTAATATTTTACCGTTGTATGACTTTCAAAATGCTAAGTATTTATTTTAGCCTATGGTTCGCTATAAAATCGCAAGGTAAGTGGAATATAGGTACCATCATCATCATTATATATGTTCAATTTTTGTTTATCGCAGTTTTTATCACATTCTTTTAAGCAAATTTAAAAATTCTGATTCAACTAGCGTTATATTCATGTATAAATGTATTACCCTACGTTTGGATTACATTATGTATCGAGATTTAAACCACAAATTGTTGCTTGGGTTGTGATTGGGCAAACTTTATTTTATGGTCTTGAGGAGGAACGCTATTTTATAAATGTATGACTTCCTCCATTAATATTTTCATCAGGAATTTTGGCAAATGACTGGTGCGATTGAAATGAAACTTCGTTTTTAAAGTTTTGAAGAGGGTGCCTTTCTAAAAATATATGCCATAAATAAACTAGACTTTCTATAACAAGCAAATTTGTGAGTTTTTATTTGAATATTTGAATATGGTAGTTATTTCTTATCAAGGAAGCCATTTATTCTTTGGAAGAGTTCATCTTAAAGACGAAGCTAATTAAGCTTATTTCATCCCAATACCACATGGTCACAATCCATATGCAAAAAAACCTGCAAGGAGGATGACTTATATTAGCGTTCCTCCTAAAAACGCTGAAAATGAAGTTTTATTTCATTTCAATTAAAGAACATTACATCTCTCTCCTTCTCCTCACCCCCTAGTGTAATTACTTAAAAACCGAAAAAGACGGAGAATACGTATATATACCGGGTGAAATTAACAATTATTACAGACGGATAACCGAGCGGTTTTTTATATTTATTTGGAAATAGGGATGTCTCATCCTGTAAAATAACTTTCTGACCAAACAAAAAATGTTGAAGTGAGCCTTTCTAATTATTTATCGGCAATTTAGTAAAAAACAATTAAATGCTACTTTTAACTGTGTAATCGTAGCATTAATAGTCTAGACTGGAATTGGAATTATTACAAAAAAGTATTTGATACATTGGGACAATCTAACCTTCTTGTATCTATGATAATAATAATAAATAAAAAAAGAAAAAATATAGCTGAAGAACACTCACAGGCTAGGTTAAAGGTTACGTTTAAAAATAATAACTATCAAAAATATTAAATTTACTATCTGGTAACGTTGCTCACAGATTATGAGCTGTACTAAGGTGTTTCCTCGGAGAGTGTTTTTACAAGTGAAATTTTAATGAAATGGAATGGAATGTACAGATCTGAATTACTTCTATATTATGCAATTATAATGATATAAATTAATATCACGATTAAAGTTGAAAACTTATCCCATCATCTGCAGGATTGTATTCATTAGTGAGACTTTAAAAATATATATATATATTTCAAATTTTTTTTATTGTTTTTTCAATTCTAATTAGCCATTATCAATAATTATTAATTGCAATTAGCTAATAACCATCCGAGTCTTTTTATTAAACCAGCAATCGGAGGATTTTCGTATATTTATTTAAAACCAAATTACATCATCAGTTACGCACATTCCAAAGACATTTACTCTTATCTAGATTCAGTTGCGGAGTCGCTCTGATCCAAAACATCAAATTGACTCCAATAATAATAGTCACCAACGGAAATGTGTTTACATACATAGATACACAATAATAAAGTCTCCCCATAAATTCATTCATGTATTATTATTTATATACAAAATATATATTATATATATATATAGAATATGTATATAAATAATATATATTATATATAGAACAGACGACGACGAGTGATTAATTCAGACTGGATTTTAATTTGACGGTTTTGATTATTAGAAAGAGCTTTACGGATTATCCGGGCCACAGATAAACTGGCGACGCCGATTTCGTCGGCTACCTTTGATGGGCGACCGACGCCGAGATAAGCCTAGCCACCGTTTCGTGTGTTTGTGTGTATAATATTTTATTTACTTTTACGTAAATTTTATATTATATTGTTATCACATGCCCAAGTTGTGCATAGGAAAGCGCAATATTTTGTTATGATGGAAAGAAATTAAAAAAATATTATATTTCGTAATATTCAGATTAGGGAGGACGTTATTTTGAGAATTTTTGGGCCGCCCTCCTAATTTAGTGCAAAAACAAAAATACAATTTGTGGATTTTTTACAGAATTTTATATTCATGTTTGAACAAGGGTTAACGTTTTCTATATAAAATATAATACATTTAGCTATTATTTAAAAGTAAGACTAATTTGGGGCATTCTCAGAATTTAGTCTACAATATATATATATAAATAAATAATAATAATATTAGCTGCTACAATTTCAAAAGACAATTCACTCCCTACCCTTAATTTTTTGTATGGGTTGTATATATTATAAAATAGTTTTATTGGCTACATGGCTGAAATTAAAAATTTGTAGCCGAAACGTTTAAAATAAAAACTAATAAAGTAAAAATGTTTTGTTTTGCTCCGTGAACACTCTGTAAATATTGTTTTATAGTGGTAAAATTTTAAGGGTGTTTTAACAATACATTGAAAAATATTCATCGAAAATCAATTGATCGAATGTACAATTGATCGAATGGTCAATTCGCCGAAACACATTTCATAAAATAAACAATTCATCGAATGGAAAATTCATCGACTGGACAATTCATTGAATGAACAATCGATCGAACGGACAATTCATCGATTGGACAATTTACTGAATTGTTAATTTACCAACATCGTCGTTTTATGATTTGTGGATAATTCATCGTAAGCAATTCATCGTAATGCAATTTGTAGTAAACCATTGATCGTAAAGCAATTCATCTTAAAACAATTCATCGTAAAATAATAAATGTATATTTAATATCCAATTAAACTGTCATTGGTACAAAACTCTTGGTTTTTGCTAGTAAAAAAAAAACTGAAAAAACATATATTTATTTATGTATGTAGTAAATAATATTCAAATCACTTTACTTTTTTGCTTTACGATAAAATGCTTCCGATCAATTATATTATATAATGTAGATTCACAAAATTACATTTGGATGAATTACCCGCTCGATGATTTATCCGTTCGATGAATTGAACATTCGATGAATTCTCCATTCGTTAAATTGTCCGTTCGATCGATTGTCCATTCGATCAATTGTCCATTCGATGAACTTTCCATTCGATGAATTGTTTTCGATGAATTGTTTTTCGATGAATTATTTTCGTTTCATTTCGTTTTAAATTTGTATGAAAATTCTTAATATGACAACATTCTTTCTTTTTTAAAAAACTGTTTCATTTTTTTTCCCGATATTTTTCTGTTCACAATTTTTGTTCTTAGCCCCAAAAAATAATAATTTAACGGAAAAAAAATAATGCATTTATTTAAAACAATATATTTTACCCTATTTGTTCTTTTAAGAAAGGGATGGACATTTAAACACGATACAAAATATATACATATTGATTAGGAACCATATTTAGCATTTCAGTTTATTAGCCAAATACCCTTTTTTATAATGGGTTAACCCATATACAATATTAAGGTTAATAAATTTTTTTTTAAATTGTATCATCATTTTCGTAGACTAAATTATACGAATTTAAACTTCTTAGACCCGTAATTAG
>JAAAKO020049296.1:0-11283 GCA_010015015.2 Bolitophila cinerea
CCTCCAAAATCTTGAATACCCGGTAATTGATGTAATTTTGGCAGTCATTAGAAAATCATTGAAATCTCCTTCGTTCATTATAAGTCTAAGAGAAATAGAATTATTCAGTCTGAATAATGTCTTATTTGGTAAAATATTCAAGCCGTGCCGTTAGGCAGGCTAGTTGGCCTTATAACGAACAGAATAAAAACTTATTCTGTTAAATTATTCAAACCTTTCTCGATTTGAGCTTATTCAGGTAGTTTGTCGTATTAAGAACCTGGATTACTTTTTTTATATTATTTTTGTGTGTTTGGTATTAAGGGGTAACAAATTCAATTTCACAAAATTTTGGTTTTACAAAATTAAAATAAAGAGTGCATTTAATTTACAAAATATTGTTTCCAAATATATGTTTTTGTCAAAAAAAAACTTCCAAATTACTGCATTTCTTACATCAACGTAATGGGCAATAAAGGCCAATTTAAAAAAAAAACTGTTAAACAATTATATTTTACAAAATTCTGTTGACTTAATTCGGCTTTTCAAAATTCAATTTCCAAATTTTGGATTAGCGACTTTCCGTCACGAAAAAAATCGTGACAACTGGCTTGACTTGACTTATTCTCACGAAAAATTCTGAGAATAATGCTCAGGCCGACTGTGACTTACTCTCAAGAGACCTAAGGACAAGAATAATCGTGAGAGTTATGCAGAGGCCGATTGTGACTTATTCTCAAGAGACTTACCGTCATGAAATATCCTGACCATAAGACACAGCCCGCCTGTGCATTACTCTCACGTTCTTTAGAAACTTTAAGTCTCTTGAGAATAAGTCACTAACGGCTGTGCATTATTCTCAGATTTTTTTGTGAGAATAAGTCTCAATTTCCTGACGTTAAGTCTAAATATTAAAAAATTAAAAACAAACAACAACAAAATATCTAATTTTTAAAAAGCTAAATTTTGCAAAACAGAATTTAAAATATATATATATATATATATATATATATATATATACATATATATATGTATCAATAGATTAACGATCTCAAATAATGTCGTGACGATCTGTCCACCCCTCGGTGAATTTTAATCATCTGTACGAATACGAATCTCATCGTATGATTTTGTAGATATTGAAATTAAATAAATCAATAATATTAAAACAAAATCATAGTTAAAAAGTTAAAACCTATAAACACAATATTAAAAACTATATACTTTCATTGATAATAGGCAACGAAATATTTGGAAATTAATTTCAATTCCAAAATAAAACTCCGCAAATAGTATGCATTTAACAAAACATCAAATACTATGCCCAAAGAGTGCACGCACCTTCCAAACAGAATACATTTGCCAACATATGAATTAAATATACAGTACATAAAATACCTATATAGTATATGCATGAATTTAAACTACATTTCGCTTGTTTATCTACCATTTATGTTGATTTAAATTTAAAACGAGAACCGGGTGTGCAAACACAAACAAACAAATAAACACACGAGCATAAATACAAACGTCTATGCTTCGAAATTATTTTAAACACAATACATATACAAATATGTATATATATATATATGTATATTGCACAATAACATCATGTACATTAAAATAATGCTGTGTATATAATAATGTCTGTATGTGTGTGTGTGTGTGCTAACCTAACAACGCGACAAAATTGCACTTGACAAAATAAAATTACAATTTTGTCGCGTGGCAGCATTTGGGGTGCACGAGGGCTGATGGCACGGACTCACTGGCGCAGAACGGTTAAACCGGATAAAATAACATTAAATTAAATGTATACAATTTTAAACATTATTCTATGTACTATATACTGTATAATACAATAAAAATTGATTCGCTCGAATAATAATAATGAGCATTTTTGATAATTTGCCGAACACGGTGCAATGCGATGCATTTTAAACTGCATTGATACGAATTTTGATAACCTGAAAATGTTGGTGTATAATTACGCAGGGTGGTTATTCTATAATATATATATATACATAAAAATATACAAGGATAATAGACTGATTTTATTATAAGTGCGCACATTTTGTGTAATTTAAAAACAATTTGCGAAAATCATGCGGAGCTTTTAAGCTCATCATTTGTTTTTGGTGAATTTAAATAGAAAGAGAGCAACAACATTACTTGCATGCGCAGATTTTTAGAGTCTCGAATGTCACATCAATTTGGCTTTGATTTAAAATATATAGAACGTTGGTTTTTATTTTTGTTTGTTTGTTTGTTTAAATTGCATTTATACTTTTCTATCAGGGAGATTGCGAAGGCAAGTACTTTTGCACAGACAAGGGAGCCGGCCGACCGACAAAATGAAACATTTCGGCACCGGCTGGCCGCTAAACAATTTCCGCAAAATATGTTGTTCTAGATGAATTTTCAAAATCTAACAAAAAACAATAAAACAAGTAATGTAATAAATAAAATTATTATTACCAGAGAAATGTAAGGTGAAGAAGATCAGGCAATGGATTCAAAAGGTGTACTTGTGGGGATATTCTCTTATTATTTATTATCCATATTCCTTAATATTTTAAGTATTCGGATATATTTTCAGTATTCGCGTAATCGAAATTATTTTACGAATCTTATAAGTAAAAATATCGAGCTCGTTAAGTGGACCCGGAAAAGAGAGAAAAACACTATAATTAAAAATACATTTATTGTCCAAATTCAATTAAAATAAGTGTAACATTACCTTCTTGACTTATATCAATCATGAAAAAATATTTCTATTGGAAAACCAAACCAAAACAATGAATAAATCTAAAACCAAATCAAAAGATGGATATTTTAAATTCACTACTAGAGAAAGTATACAAAATCGTGTAAAATCCTTTATTAAATTTCGAAAAATAACAATAGTTTTAATTTATTAAAGCGCTTTCAAAAATTGGCTATTAGCTAGAAAAATATATAATTTGGTATTTGACGGTTCTTGTTTTAATTTGATATTTTTTCTGATATTCGCGGATATTTTTGGTTATTTAAGTGTTTTTAACCTTTTTTAATATTACCGATTTTTTATATTTGCGATTTTTATAATTCTCAATAATATATAATATTCTCAAATATTAGTGATATTCGCAAATAAAAAAAATATTCGCAAATAAAAAATATATTTGCAAATAAACAATATATTGTGAAAAATTATTCGATATTAATAATATTTCCAATAATATTTGTGGTATTATTTTTTTTTTCATAAAATTATGAATATTCGTGAATACAGACATTAAGTTTATGTATTAGTATAAATATTCTAGATATTAAAAATGATTTTAATAATATTTGCAATATTATAGGTATTATCCGGTAGTATCCAATCTCTGTGTACACCACTTTAAATATAACGGGAGTTAATATAGGCTGAAGTGCAGATAGGGACTTTTGCCTAGAGGTTTCGAAGGGAAACCCCCTAACACCGAAACAGAACTCTTTGTTAAGGAAATGAACCTCTTAGGGATGGAAGGGGTTCAAAGATGTAAAAAATATTAAAACAGATATTTCGAAGCGTTTCGTGATTCAAATGTTTGGTATCATATTTTTTTAAAATATCTATTATTAAAAAAGGGGGGAAGGGGGATCAAATGCCCCTTGTCAAATCTATACAGCCCTTCAGTCTTTGGGGCTGTAGACCCCTTTCACAAAAAAAATATATTCTCTATAAAGTGCTTCGATTTGGTTCGATTTTATTCAATTTCTTCGTAGGAGTCATCCGACCACGAACTAAGGATTAAATGGTCTAAAAATATATTAAGCTTACATTGCCCTAAAAAAGCCTTAAACAATAAAAGGCTGTATATAGGTTTGATTTGTATAAAATTGTATAAAATATTTTTATTTTTTAATATCTCGTGAAAGGGGGGGTCAGATTCCCTATCCTCTTTTTATGTTTTTTTTTAATTTATCCTAAGGAGATCATTTCCTAAACGTAAAATGTTGTTTTTCGGTGTAAAGGAGACCCCTTTTGAGGGGAGAGGGGGAAAAAAGTCCTCAGCCACTAAAACTTAAAGTGCACTTTCACCGTTATTGTGCCTCTAAAATGTCAAAAACAATAGAAAATAATATAAAAAGCAATTAGTTAAATTTGAGCTTAAAATATTTTTCGTTTCAGACCGTTTTTATTATTATTTTTTAAATGTTTAAAAATATTTTGTGCGTAAAACTGCTTTTATATGTGAAAATCGTAATTAAAGATAATTTTAAAGTTTAAAATACAAATATTTTAATATTATAAATTTAGCCATAAAAAAACACATTTAAAACACAATTTATAAAATTCAAAAATGTACCCCTTTTATTTATGTTAGGAATTTAAAAGATTGAAAAGGTCTGAAATGTAAAGAAGAAAACACATTTAAAATATTTTAATTTTAGTGTTTTTGGACCATCTTTAAACACGATTTATTAAAAACACAGTTTAAAAAATTCAAAAATTCAGCACTTTTTTATTTAAGGAATTTAAAAGCATGATTTTTTTTCACGGGAAAATAGTTTTAAAAGCTCAAAAAAATCGAAAAGGCCTAAAACGTATATCATTTTGAATGTGAATTCAGCTGTGTGATTTAAAAGCTCTAAAACGGACTAACACTTAAAATGTATGTGCGTGAATACTTTTTTACAAAAAAATAAGCTAAGTACTGGCCACCGTAGCCTGGCCAGCCGAGAGTCGGTAAAATTGATACCGGGACAGTCACTATTTCAGACGGCCGCCTGCGCCGGTAATTTTGGACTGGCTCCCATCTCTGCTTTCGCACTCTGTTGCTGGTGCCCCGGTTGAAGTCGTTCCCAAAACAGCCATTATTTTATTAGATTCCGCTATGCCCCGGTGGCGGCAGCGTCGGCGTCGGTTTGTATGCATATTCACAACAACCTATCTCCCTCTTACTCTCTGTCTCTCTCTCTGCCTCTATATATACATATCTTTCCAAAGTGAATAAATAATGCATAAAGTACGAATCCCTTGCGAAAGCTATCTCCTTTTCGAATTGTGCTCATGAATCATACACAAATAATATAGTACATTCGGCTGTGATTTAAATGTATATGTAATGTACATTGGGTAACGAGCCAAATGAGGTATATATTATACATAGAGAATATATATCGTATATGTATATGTAAGTAGTATGCGACGAAGCCCCGTATAGCGTATAAGGGCGCGGGTGGTGTGGTGGGGTGGGGTGTCACATAGTACATTGCTAGAAACGGATCTTTATTGTAACTGCGCGCGTACTGCAATAAATCCGTCAAGTGGGAGGGAATACTCTTCCTCTTTCCCTGGAACAGCCGGAGCAAGCAGCGCCGGTGCCGGAGCGGCGCTTGTTTCGCGGTGAATTCTACGCGATTAGCTGATTAGAGACAAACGTTTGCTGTGAGTGGTACTATAAATTTAGTTATATATTGCAAAATGTATGTTAAATATATAGGGGAATGCGGTTTCAATGTGCGGTGTTTATTCGCGAGTGTGCGGAACACATATGTTCTACCCTTTCCAGATATTTCAGATATATTGGACGCCAGCCGTGTCACCATGTTCCCAATGGGGTGGCGTTTGGCAGACCACCCCGCGTTTGACGCTAACGCTTGTGGTTGTCCTGCCGCATGTCGCACTAAACTTTAAAGTAAATATAAACTTTAGCAAAGATAACCCCATATTCCTGGAATATGCATTATGTAGAATTGATGGTCACAAACCTTGCACACACACACACATACACACAGCCAGAGTATGTGTGTGGGTCTTTTGGGAATACAATTTTGGAAAAGCTTGCGCATTTGGTACGCAAACCCTAAACAATCTGGTAGTCTGCTCGCGAGAGCACATACATTTAAATATATTATTCTGTGTAACGAGTAAATCGTGTAACACCCCAGTTCCAGCCAACCACTTTCACACAGTCGACATACACTCACACAGACACAAACACACGCATAAAATTATCGTTAATGCAAAGTTTGTGTTTTTCTTTTTGAGTACAAAACGTAAATAATAAACACGATAAATTACAAACACTCTCACACACATACACTCGCACACGCTCCAAATTAGCATCTCATACGAGAACGTCTAAATGTGTTTCGAATAATTGTTATGGGAAAACTTTCAGGGTGCGCAAATTTACATTTACATTTTCACTCGCATTCACATATATTTCTAATATATAATATTGTTTTATATATGTAATTTCACAATAAATGTCTATATGTAATTATATATTATTGCATAGTCATTATTTCGTTTAATGTATTAGTGTGTATTACGAGTTAAAGACGTTCGTTATGGTTATATACATGACTGTTAACATTTAATGGAACATGCGTGGTGTAATTATATGTGTACATTAAATGCGTTGAATATTTTTATTATAATTATATAATTTTCTGATACAAAACCATTGGCGGATACAGGGGGGGGATATGGGAAAAGGGTACATGTTTCTTCCAAAGAAAAAGTTTAAATCAATTAAAAGTTTTACTTGAAAACGTGAATTCAATTTCATTTTATCTGATATATTAATTTAAACTTACTGCTAATAATAAAGTGTGCCAGAAAAACAAAATGGTGACCAAAAAATAATTGTAAAAATAAATAAAAAATGTCCCTAAATAAAAGCTGTTTTTCTTGCCAAACAAATGTACTTAAATAAATAAAAAAAAAGTTACCAAAATAAATTAAAAAATGCACAAAATTGTTCAAAACAATATTGTTTTTCAATAAATTTTTTGCTATTTTTTTTTTATTTTGACAAAAATATATTTCTTCATGATAAAAACCTATTTTTTCTTGGTAAGAATAATTTATTAATTGTAACACAAATTTATTTTACGTATAAAAAATGTTTTCTAAATATTTTTTTTTACTCTCCATTCAATTTCGTACAATAGTAGATTTATAGATTTAGTTGCCGACGGTCCGAGTTCCCACTATGATCCCTTATCCTATAGAAATATAATAATATAAAAAAACTATGTGCAATCGAGATACATAAATGTATGCTTTGGACCAGAGGCTAGCCGCCGTTTTTTTTAATATTTCGATGGCCGACAGCCGCTGGTTTCTTATTTTTCTAGCCGGCTGGCCAGCTGGCCGCCGACTTTTTATAGAAAGACATAAAATTTACTTTTAATATAAATAGCCGGTTCCAATTTTAAGTTTTTCGTTTAAACCTACAAGACACCATAATTTCATGAGCTCCCCGGGCATCCCCCGGGTTTGCCCTGGGATTCCTACAGGTTTTCCCTATGTTTTTTATGGTTTTTACCAGGATTCTAACGGGATTTTCACAGGATTTCCCCGGGATTTTCTACCTAGAAATCTTGATAAACAAAAAATTAAACTCTAAGCACAATTAAAAATTATTTTAGGATATTTCCACAAATTTTCTTGAAATTTTGCAGGATTTCCAATAATTTTCCGAGTTTATCAGTATTTCTCTGGATTTCCAGGGATTTGACCGATTCTCGTTTTTTGTTGAGTTTCTGTTTCCCATAATTTCACATTATTTCAAGAAATGTGACTGGGAGATATTTTCAGGATTTCCTAGTATATTATCGAGATATTTCTCAGAATTTCTCTGGGATTTTCCCGGATTTCCTTGGAACTTCCACGGAATTTCCTTGGGATTTTCTCCTGAGACTAAAAAATGAATAGTAAATACCGGTGAAATACCACTGAAATCCAGGAGAAATTCCGAAAAAATTCCACTGAAATCCAGGGGAAAAATCTCTATATTTAAAATAAAAAATGCTTGCAATGTTACCAAAGAATATATGGAATATTGGATTTTTATTGGATCTTACAACCCCTCCCCCCTCTAGAATCACCGTTATCACTGTGGTTTTTAAATGACGATTTTACTTTGAGGTTAAGTTTTTTATATTATTATGTGTTGCGTACATTCCGGGATATCCCGCATTTTCTTTTATAGTTTGGGCACAATACTTCATTACTTAATTGGATTTAGTCCTACCTGACTGATCGCAAGCAATAGGTAAAGTTTCGTGGTGAGCGTTCTGATTTGTTTAATGTAGGATCTGGTGCACCTCAAGGCAGCCATTCGGGTCCGCTTTTCTGTAGTTTGTTTATAAACGACGTGGCAGACATTTTCCGGTACTCTTTACATCTAATGTATGCTGATGATCTAAAGATATTTAGTAGAATTGAGGGTCTGTCAGACGCCTTGAACTTGCAACGAGATTTAGAGTTGCCCTCATTATGGTGGCAGAAGAATTGTCTTTACTTAAACATTAGTAAATGTAAATACATAAGCTTCTTCCGCAAAGAGAATCAGTTTTTGTCATAGTACATCATTGATAAAGCTCCTCTTGAGAGTGTTCACGAAATGTGTGATCTCGATATTCTTTTAGACACGAGGTTGACTTTTTTTCGTCACAATAACGTATCTACATCCAAGGCATATTCTATGCTTGGTTTCATGATGAGAGTTTGTGCTGATTGGAATCCCAGTTACGCTTTGCCTTCTTATAGAATCTATCCAGAAAATATACTTGCTTTATGCATTGCGTCGACAGGTTTTGAGACGAATCGATGACTATGTCCTTCCGCCCTATATTGTTCGTTGCGAGCTCATGTGACTGGAGACTCTCTCTTTTTGTCGTAAAAATGCAGGTATTTTCTTCTTATTTGATCTGTTGTGTAATCGCATTGATGCTCCTTTTTTGTTGTCTCTTCTAGACTTCAATGTCCCATTCAAAACGACTCGAGGCATAAGGCTAATTATGGACGTGCTGAGCCAATAAATCGAATTTCAGAAGCTTTCAATGATGTTTCCAGTAATTTTGATTGTAATATCTCCCGTGAGGCGTTACAGCGAATCACTCGATCTTTAAATCAATCCTAAATCTTTATAAACGTTGTACAAGTATGTGCTCAAAACAAGCCATACCAAATTATCGTCTGGTTAAGTAGCATGAACAGCCGCTGTTCTTTTTATCCTTGGTTTTTTGTATTGAATTTCTTTTTTTTAAGTTCTTATTTGTTTTATTTTTTGTAATTTTTAGTATTGATATTTTTATTTTTTTGTTTAATTTATATGTTTTTTTTATTTTGATTGTCTGTACCTTTGTACATTTTTTATGGAAATGGAGTTTTTATAGTACATACGCATTTATAAAATTATATATATTGTTCAATAAAGGTAAGTTGGGGGGAAGACGCTTTCCCGTTTACGTCATTTAAAAAAATGCATGATTTGTGTTACCCTCTTTTAATTATCGATGTTTTTCATCCAGCTCCAGCCGGTTAGCCACCGGCTGCCGTCTAATTTAGGGGTCTTAAAATAAAAAAAAACTGTAAACAAATGTAACAACAATAATTTGTTATTCAATTTATTTCAAGAAAAAATTTACTCATTAAAACTGCCACTAGGGAGTTTTATATAGATTCTTTAGTAAAATACACACTTTTGCCGAAGTCACAGAGTCTTGTTTATTTTATTACGATAAGTGTGTATAAAAGGTTATTTTTCACAGTCTTTAATATGTTTGGGACTGCAAGTACACAAATCAGGCTTGGGTATAAAATTCTGTTTTTTTTTAAATTTTGTTTTACAAAATTATATTTATTTTTTTAATTCTGGATTCTGGTTTCTAATTTCTGGATTTCAAATTCTGGATTACGTGGACGTGGGTAGACATCAAAATAATCAAAAATAAATTCATGTGTTATCTTTAGTTTGCGTTCACCGTCCTCTGGGCCAGCATCCGAGGAGGGATGTAAATGTTTCCTAGGGTGCCATAGTTTGATATTAATTCTGACAAAATACATCGACATCATTATACCTATAATATAAAAGCTTACACAGCTTTACAAAAGCGGCCAAGACCAGCCACTTGTTGTGTATGCCAATTTTTATACCCGGAAATAATTTTTTCTCCTTTACACATCGAAATTATTTTATTGATTATTTTATATTTTCATAGAAAAAAATATGAAAAACGTTTTTTATTACTTTTTTGAGATTTGCTATTCTGACATTACTTCCCTGGAACTGCAAAAGTAACATTGCTTTTTATCTTAAGAATTTTTAATATTTAATAATCATTAAAAAATATTTCTCAATAGGCCTAATAGGCTAGTGATATACTTGATTATAAAACAAAATTATAAATAAGACCTCAATTATAAATTAAAAAATATAAATAACCTTTGTTTTTGTACATGTATGTCAACGCATGTCTTATGCCAAATCTTATCATTATTTATATTACAAATATTTTTTTAAAATATCATTTTTTTAAAGACATACTTTTAAGCCATCCTAAAAACATTTAATCTTTATAACGCTAAAGAAAATAAGCTGTAAAATAATTAAATTATCCATTTTATGGCTAAATATTCGGACCAAACCGATATTCAGGTTGGTTGGCTAAAAACGAACTGAATAAAAGCTTTTTCAACCAGATTATTCAAGCTTTATTCAGGTAGAGTTTATTTAGGTGGTTTCTCTTTAGAATGTTTTGAATTTGAGTTTTTTCAGCGTAACTTATTTAAGTTGAGTGTATTTATTTAGCTAAATTATTAAGCCTGACATGCAAAAATAATTTAAACGAATTATTACAAAATGACGTGTATAATACATTAGATTAATAGGGTCTTTTTCAGCTTTAAAATAATAAATAACTTTAGGCGTACTGAGTACATAGAACCAGAATAGACAAATGGTAATGTACATGACTAGCGATGCCAATATTTCGCATACGATCCCAAGTGGAGCTCAACTCAAAAGATATGTAGTTTTTAAAATTAAATAAAATAATCAATTGTTTTTGAAATGATTAATTAGTACACACTCTGTTTCATGAAATTTTAAAATATATCCACACGAGAAATAAATATTATCTTTAGGAACAAATAGGAAAGAATTAAATATAACCTCTTCGAAGAATTTGAAAAGATGATATGAATAATATTTATTTCTGACCTGAAGACAACCTGAATAACATATATGTGTGAGGATTTTTGCAGCCATATTAAGTAATATAGTCAATAAAATAACGCCTTTTAGCTAAATAAAGCCTGATAAAACCCTAAATAAGCTCTTATTTTGCGGAATAAAATTAAAACTGAGCTGCAAAAAGTCATATTCAGCTTTAATGCAGGCAAACATATATTATGGGATGTCTAAATATGCTCATATCTTACTTATTATTAGATTTAATCATAATTAGTCATTTTTGACTATTTATTTTTGAGGCATCATTTGCGATTTTTTCATTAATATGAATAATTTTTCT
>JAAAKO020049307.1:0-10000 GCA_010015015.2 Bolitophila cinerea
GGTCCATATTATAAGACCGTACCTAATAATAAAGCCACGACCGTAAACCGATCTGTGTTGGAACTGTATATATATCACATTCACATATATAATGATAATTATCTCACCTATATGCCACTGGCCATGTGATTCTATTGCGAACCGTAAGCTAAGATCGATCGCAGTCCTGGAGTCTGTGCAATGGCACGATCAAATCGATATTTCAGGACCGTACAAATCAATAACAAACGGTCCATACAAAAAACACTGGAAGACAGTATTTCCGGGCTGTGATTTTGGTATACACGAACAGACCGCATTTTTAGGACTGTGATATTATTATTTCAGACTGTACATACACATAAGGTGGAGATGGTACTTATAAAACTGGTGTAACAAACCACAGGACTGACGGCGGTAGACGGCGGTAGACGACGGTAGACCGTGGTTGACGACGGTGGACGACGGTAGACGGCGGTAGATGACGGTAAAAAACAGTAGCCGACGGCTGATGACGGTAGACGATGGTAGAGAACGATAGACGACGACAGACAACGGTTGGCAACGGTTGACAACGGTAGACAAAGGTAGACAAAGGTAAACGACGGTAGATGGCGGTAGAGAACGATAGAGAACGGTAGACAACGATAGACAACGGTAGACGGCGGTAGACTACGGTAGACCGTGGTTGACGACGGTGGACGACGGTGGACGACGTTGGACGACGGTGGACGACGGTAGACGGCAGTAGACGACGGTAAAAACAGTAGACGACGGCAGATGACGGTAGACGATGGTAGAGAACGATAGACGACGACAGACAACGGTTGACAACGGTAGACGACGGTAGACAAAGGTAGACAAAGGTAAACGACGGTAGATGGCGGTAGAGAACGGTAGACGGCAATAGACGACGGTAGACGGTGGTAAAAAATGGTAGACGACGGTAGATGACGGTTGCTTTACGACGGTAGACGACAATACCATTATGTCTACGCAAACATTTTTTTTTTATTTTAGCAAACGTGCGCATATATTTACAGAAATAACACAAATTAATTCCAGTTTTTTTTTTTTTTTAATGCTATAATTTTTTTAAGGTTTTTTTTTTCAAAAAAAAAGGTTTAATAAAAAAAACTGACACTCTCCGTCTCAATGAAGAAGAAGTAAACGACGTGATCTAAAACCCGATTCATATTGGGGGCGTATATATTGGAGAGCTTTAACAGACTTATGGGGTGGTGACCCTACTACCCTTAGAGGGAGTCCCATAAGAAAATATCTGAAAAACTTTATTTAAATGGGCTTAAATATAAGGGATCTTTATTTTTTGATATTTAATGATAGGTATTTAATGTATCTGTCAAATAAAAAAATAAGAACAAAAATTAAACAACCCTTGGGGGCGTTTTGGGCTACAAACTGTACTTACATGTCTTTTTCAATATGGGCGGCATTTCGAAGGGTTGAATAAATAAAAAATGCCTAATGACAAGGTTAAGACCATATGCAATAGAGGGGCCCTCTGTAAAATTATTTTCTCAAGTTTAGCGTTTTCTAATAAACTTGCCTTCAGATGAAAGGAGAGCACAATGGGTCCAAACCTGCATGCGCTCATCTCTTTGTCTAAGAGACGAACATTTTAAAAATCATTCAAGCAAAATAAAGATCTATAATTGAAATTTTTGAATTATGATTCTGAGGGAACTCAACTGTAGATGGCGTTTATAATTGAGCTTTTACAAAATGTCCCTAAGTCTTTGGAAGACTTGTTTAAATCTAATTCTAAGAGTACAAATTTTAGTAGGCCATTTTGAAATGATATAGCCTGACACCAAATTATCACGATCTTTGGTTTATAAAATCTGTGATTTCGAGAGCGTGAGTTTTAAGAAGCGTGGGTTTTGAGAACTATAATGTTGCGTACATTATAGTTCTAAAAACCTTAAATATTTATTGAAATATTTCACATTCCAAATATTTAAAAAAACGAAGGACAAAGCAAAATTACCACATTGCTACAGCAAAAAATAACAAGAACACCATTAAGAACGGCCAATCAGATGATCTTTCACAGACACATATAATATATAGTATATATAGAAATAAATATATATATATATATAGAAAAAGCTTTTTCGCGCATATCCAATATCAAATAACTGAAAACAATTACCATTTCTTTCTCACTCTGCGCAAGAGACTCCAATCGCCAATTTATGCCATCCTGTGCGCTCCGCTGGAACGCTCATTTTTTCTCCAGTGCCCACTAAGAAACAACACATATATTCTTATATGCTAAGTACACACATACACAGACACAAAGATAAATACACATACATTCACATAAAATAATACGCGTCTGTGTGTGTATTGAAAAAAATATATATACGAAAGAATAAAAAAAAATGATCGCAGAACAATTCTGCGGGTTAACAAGATCATTTGCATTTGTATATAATCATGCGCGCAGAGAAAACGAAAGCACACACACACACAAATGCATATCCGGCTGTGTGTGTGTATACTGTATATATACTATAAAGTGCATCACGCATACTCGATAAATGGAAAATGCACAAATGCAATGAAATACACGTGTTTTTCTGTATCTATCTATAAGCACCTAAGTGAATCGCAGATTTATAAGGAATTCCAGAATAGTTTTCCTCTGCGTGGCACCTCGCTCTTAAAGATACACACACACACACACACACACAAATATGTAAACCTCCTTAGAATTGCCAGCTCGATAGAGTGCTGCATTTCAACATCGTTCCCGTTATCTCAAATGCAGATGCAGAGATGAACAAATATTTTTAATTGGAAATGGTATTTACGGATCTATATGTGCACATGCTGATTAGCCCCCGCTGAATGGGCACCCGGCCACAGCTACGTCCCTCCAGGACGGGGGTGGGGGAAAGCTTCGCACCACTCTACACAAATTAAATACTATTTAACCGTTTGCATCTATTTCCAAGATACGAGCGAGGCTCCAGTTTTATTAGGCCATAGAATTCGCTGGTTTTTTCTTCTGCGATAAAAGTAGTTTTGTCCTAATGATGAAATAGTGCAAATGCATGTGTGTGTGTGTGTGTATGTGTGTGTGTGTGAATGAGTGCGGGGGTACTTCAACGTTCAGTGGAACATTCAATGCGCATTGAAAAATTCAATTGCATATATTCGCTGTGCTGGAGGCTAGCCAGAGCCGCATTGGGGGTGATAGAGTCCAATGCCAGTTTTAATGACAACTTTTTTATTATTGAATATTATAATATTATTACATAATATATGAAAATAGCGCACCCGGCGAAATTCGTCTCGCCCCAATTAGGTTTTAAATCCACATCAAATCTAGATAAATGATTCTTAACGCCAATCGTGGCGATAAGTCACAACTTGCTTGTGACTTATTCTCAAGTGATTTAAAGACAGGAAAAAACTTGAGACTAATAAGTCAGCCTGTGCGACTGTGACTTATTCTCAAGAAACTTAACGCCACGAAAAATCCTGACAATATGTCACAGTCCGCTTGTGCATTACTCTCACGATTTTAAGTGGCGTTAAGTCTCTTGAAAATATGTCACAGTCGGCCTGTGCATAATTCTCAGGATTTTCCTTCCTTCCTCTCCTTTGAATTCGAATCGATTTCGCAACATAGTTATGATTAATCCCACCGTCAGCAGAAAATTATGCGGCGGAGTTCCTGGCACAGTAACGAATAAAATTGAGACGCTCGACCGACGTACATGATCTCAACATCTTGCCAAATCATCAATCGATACTCATAGAAATGCCTGACCTTCTTATTCGTTTCTTCTCCTGGAATATGAATTCGTTGTGGAATGAAAAGAAGTGATGACTTCTAAACAAACCTGTCGTGGAATTGACCCTCATAATATTGAAGTGATGGTCATCCTCTCCACGACAGAACATCAACGGGTATTGAAGTACATCCTGTGACCGATTAGTCAATATCGCGTGATTCCACATTCTTGCCAACAATCACCACTGTGACTTCATTGATAGTGGGAGCATTGAATTGTCTCGCATGGCCTTCAGCGGGTCTTTTGTCTGCTCTGATTTGTGGTCATCAGAATTCATTGTATCCAATGCGGTTTCGAAACATTTGACCAATTCATTATGCTCATGCCGAAGATTTAGCAATTGTTCGATCATTTCACGTTTATTCGCAGTAAAAATTACACATCGCCGATGTAGTTCAATTGCCGAGTCACCAACGAAATAGATCTGAAGATGGAACTTATGATCTTCGTTTGGTAGGGGTAACAAAGATCAAGCTCGATGGTGAATTTGCCCTTAAATCTGAATATTTGGTGTGAATTGTTTATTTTGATTACATTGAGTCGCCATTACCTTATAACTCGGATTGTAGCCAGGTTCATCAACAACATCGGATCCAAATGTTGGCATTTGGAAGCATCCATTGTATTTTTGTGTATTGGCCAGGAAATTTCTGGATTGGACTGTTTTTCCATATAGAGAAACGAATTTAATGGCTCTGGCGGTTGAGTCAAAACTGGCAATTTCACCTTGCCACCAGCGCCAGCATCATCCGGAAGTTTCAGATGTATACATCACTGCATTACATTGCTGGCATACGACAAACAATGATCCAATCAAACGCAGCGAAGATCTTTGTAGGCGATAGCGGAATCGTATTCGAAAGCAGCGCGATTTAAGTAATACAAAATATTAGCATAATAGAAAATGATAGTGCGAAAAGGACACTTGACAAAACGCACAACGCCTAAGTCAATGTACAACGCCATCTATCAGGTTGAGACATTGATGATCGTACCATAGCACCATCTGTTATTTATCTCGATGGATCAGTTCATCATGCAAAATTTCTTTTTTCTCAACGAATTTGTTGTTTTTCCAAGCAATGCATAGATTTTTCTTCCTTTACATCTTACAAAATCATAAAATTGTGCAGAAAAATTTAAAAATGTTTCAAAAAAATAATGTTTTTTTAGAATTCTTCAAATTTTTGACTCAGAATTTTCCATTTTTCCCACAATTTTCTTTGTTAAAACCTTTTTCTAGCAATTATGAACAACTGAAAAATGTGTTAGCCAAATTGATTAATTACTATATACATTTTTTACGCCATTATAAATCGGTGTCAGGAATAAATTATTTAAAGCATAATATTTTCGTACATTAATTCAAAAATATTAACTTTTATGTGATTAGCATTTCCGGAATTAGGTTTTTCAGGATAAAAAGCCACATTAACTTTCTTGTTATTAGGTTATTTAATAATAGATTATTTAATAACAACTTTAGACAAGAGTCAGTCGACAGAATCCTCGATGGAAGTCGAAAATCAGGCATCGTCACCTTGGGGTCTATGGAGGACACAATTAAAGTTGCTGAAGAAGCGGAAAAAATGTTAGAGTGTCTCTGCATGACGAGGAGCTGGATGACAGCGTGGATGAGATGTCTAAACTAGCCGCAGACTTAGAGGACAATCTGCTTAATGGGTCCGACGAAGAGGAGGAAGTAGTCTAATATGTGGATGACATGCTTTCTCCACCAGGGCAACCTGAAAAACTGCCAAGCAGCCACACACAAAATCATTGTGGTGCGTGTGAAGATCCAAATAGACATTGCTCTTGTCCAAGAGCCTTGGCATGGAAAAGGTAAAGTGCGAGATATAAAATTACCAAAATAGTCTATTTTCTCCAAACCAACAGAAGAAAGGGTAAGAACCTGTGTCATAGTTAAAATTTAAGCTTCTCAAACCTTGTTGCCGTGATGATAAATGTGGGTGACAAGGAGGAACAAAAAACAATACTGATTGATCAATATATCTCCCATACGATGCACCGGAGGCACCGCCCTCAAAAAAGAAATGGATGACCTAGTAACTTACTGTGAAAGAAAGAAGCTGGAACTTTTAAATTCCGTGGATGCGAACGCCCATCACATATGCTGGGGTAGTGAGTAACTGGCACGTCTCCTCTGAAGTGTCTATGTCTGATCACAGACTAATTGAATTTAACCTATATTTCTCTAATGTTACTACTGTCCGCTCATGGAGAAGTCCCAGGAAAACAAACTGGGATGAATACACGAGGGAACTTTATAACCATCAACTGACTAATGCTTTACCTCGCACAATCACCGACCTTGAGAAGGTTGCGTGCGAGCTTCAGACAGCAATTACAGACTCTTTTAACAGTAACTGTAATGAGTGTGTAATCTTAACAGATAAAAATCCTACAAGGTGGTCAAGTAGTCTCCAACGTTTAAGGACAAATCTGAATAGATTAGAAAACAAAGCGAAAAGAAACTCTGCACTTTTTTACGACTCAATGATTGAGGCCAAACACATCTATAAAAAATGCTTACAAAAGCTAAACGGAAGAGCTGGAGATATTTTTGTTCCAAAATTGAATCCACTAAGGATTCTGCAAGAATCTCCAAAACTCTATCAAATGATCAGAGCACACAGTTAGGTTTGTTGGATCTTCCAAACGGACTCTTCACAGAAACGATGGAGGAAACATACAAGCATCGCTTATGAGCGTACACTTTCCAGACTGTGTTTTCTTAAATAGCCAACCCCATGACAATTCTTTTGCGCAGGAGTCGTCCCCCAGAGTAAGCTGGCAACTAGCCACCAGCTTAGCATCAACAGATTCGGTCAATTGGGCAATTAAATCATGTCTTCCCTACAAATCAGCAGGGCCAGATGGAATTTTTTCATGTATGTTACAGAATGCGGGAACAACTGTATTAGAGAGACTAACTTAACTCTTACAGGCTAGTATAGCTCTGTAGTAGAGGTCAATCTCCCGAATTTATATCTAACTATCTAACAATAACTTTTTTTTGATAAGCTCTTCTGTCATCAATTTTCTGGAACTGCAAAAGCTGAATTAACTCCTTGGAACTTCAAGAACTTTTTTTTAATTTAAATTGAATTTTGAAGGAACAAATGTGACATTTTTGTTTGTACTTAACTTAAAAGAATTTTACTTTGAAGCAGTGTTGGTAGCTTGATGGAATATTTTGAAGAAAATATGTAATCTTGGCTCTTGGTCACAATAAATGAAATAACGTGTCTCAAATAATGATACACTTTATTACAATTAAACACACTAAACCTAACCTTACTTAAATATCCGCACTTTTAATTTACATTTATCATACCCTAGGTGCCTTGGCACCGCTTAGCACCACTGACCTTTATATCGGGTGTAAAGGATGAAAGCGTGTGGAAAACTATCTCGTACTCATGGGCGAGCGAATGCTCCGTCTTATGATGTTACTTCAGAAGATATTATTGAGCGCGCTCTCTCGGCATCTTGAGTGATGAAGGGCGGTTATGATCGGCCGAACTGTACCATTTAGTGTATCTTCTTGTTAGGATCGTTATCCTTGATTTCCATCATCAATCCTCTTACCGGTCAGCTCTGGGTATGCTTTTTCTGCGATGCTCCGTTTCCCGATTCAATTCCCAGAATGCGGTCGAATATCGTCTTTCCGCCGCAGACGTCTTGATTTCTACTTGTCGTTATCGGCGAGTGCTGTCAATTCCCTACAAACTCTTGCTAAAAACAGGTTTCTATTGGGTTCGATTGGGACGATTTGCTTACAGGATTTGATATTATAGCCGACAGTCTCAAAGGACAAAATTAACTCGGAAATCTGCTAATGCGTCTGGCTGATTCTGCCTGAAAAAAATGTGGCGTCAAATTGTGAGACGTCGTTGGAACATTTGTCAGGAGATTACCGTGAATGAATTATGAAGATGAGAATGTAAGCTGTTGGACCGATTCATTAATATTGCTCTCTCGGTTGTAAGATACCCCATCAAGGTGAAATGTATTTGTTGGTAACAGAATCACGGAGTTCCAGAAGAATTACCCCATTAATGTGTGTCAATATGTGATCTCAACGCAGAATCCAGCGGAATGCGCTTCCAGAAGGGATTTCACCGTCAAAATAACGCGATCATGCATTTTGGTGAATAGGTTAAGAATGGTTGCGAAATACACCAAGTGAATGGCCAAAGTGTACCAATATTAACGACACATACGTGGAATCCGTCAAGGTTAAGTTAATATCGATAGATAATAACACCATTGTGTTCTGGAATCTAGGCCAGCAAGCTCCGATCATGTCGAATTTTGCTCGGATGGACTTTTGCGTGATCAAGGTATATTAGTTAATTCATTAACATTGTCGCTGAATGCAAATGCTCCAACTATAATTCTTCATGAATTATCCGTAATGGACACGAAATGACATTTTAGTCCACCTCTTGCACCTCATTTGAATGATCTGACTGAATCTGTAATACGATCTGTAAAACACCATTTGCGAAGAATTGTTTGAGACGCAACACTTACTTATGAAGAAATGTCAACGTTCTTGGCACAAGTAGAGTGTTGTCTGAACTCCCGCCCACTGTATCGTATTAGTAATGACCCTGATGTTCTCACTGCAAGTCATTTTCTTGATGGCAAGCCTTTGATAGTAGTGCCTAAGCCATCTTTGTTAGATAAAAATGTTAATTTGATGATGGCAATTGACTGAACAATTGATGTAACAGTTTTGGATTCAATGGTCGGCGGAATATTTGCATACACTTTAACAACGCAAGAAATGGTAGAAAAGTAAATCTAATATCCAAGTTGGAGATTTAGTTCTCATCCTGGAAGAAAATCAACCACCAGCGAAGTGGTTTTTAGGACGATTTACTCAAACTGATCCAGGCAAAGACGGTTCACGTCGCCACGGAGAAAATGAAACGATGTTGAGCTCTCACGCAGGACGGTCGCATGATCGTTCTGCTGAGGAGCCACCAGAACGAGAGGCTAAATAGTTGGCTCTCGGGTGTATCAAGGGTCCTAGGGACGCATGAAACGTGCGGGTCTTGGTCCGGCGTGAGACTTGTTTTAGTGTTTGGTGTTTTTATGTACAGTACGCGTTTTGTGTGTTTTTGTCTTGGGAACAATCCCTGGAGAGGCATCTTGACGACCCGCTGCTGCCCTAACCAGGCAAGGGAAATGCGAGAGGAGTGCCGGCTTTAAAAAGCCGGCTGGCGTATAGTTTTGTTTACGAAGCTCCTTTTGTCGAGGTTGTTCCCGCTACACTGGTTTACTATAAAACCCCTTCAGAAAAAATCTTTAGGGATGTAAATTAGATTGCAATAAAGGTCTCCTCAAAATCACTCTGGAGGAGAGGTTTATGTATAAAATTGCTCATTTTTAAGGATTTTTGGTAGTAGTGTATTTAATGGGGAGAATTCCAAAGAAAATAGACTATAGAGAAAATGTCCTCGTTTTTTAAACCTTTCATTTCGTGGTAATTATTATTCCATGTTTTGCTATTCTTTTACTTGTTGTTTTTTTATTTTAAAATAAAAATACTTTAACAGTTTACCTTGTTTTTACTTGTTTTTGTTATAATGATTTTGAAGTATTTTGTGATCATTTAAAAATGGCCAATATTCATTCCTATTTTTTTTTTGAAGACGCCTTTAGTGCCATGCTTACTTTACACTTCATAAATTTTAATAGAAAGCATTCTTCCACCATTTAATAATTCTATATTCTTAATAAATAAAGAAAATAACTAAAAATAATAACGAATAAAGAATAAGAAAATAACCGAAATAAAAATAAGCTAATAAATTTTGGTGAAATGTAATATGAACTCTATGTAACTAATTTATTAATAAATGATTTTTTTAAGATATATAGAAATTCAATATTAAGACACCTTTGAAATATATCTTAAATCGACTGTTTTAAATATATTTTAACAATTGTAATAATTAATATTAATATCGTCACCTCGTGCTGACATGACGGTTCAATGACAACGCTCTTTTCAGGAAAGTCGGTATTATCAGCGCCCCTGTGGCAATAAATAGTAAGCTTTTTAAGCTTTCATATTGTAGCCATTTGTACAAACAATAAATAAGCTCAATATCTAAAGATTTAGTGCTGCCATCTGTGAGCATAATGTGTAAAAG